>JAOUQT010000033.1:10603539-10615738 GCA_025769995.1 Xyliphius kryptos
CCTACGCTGTAATCCGGCGCGCGGTTCTGCGGTTCTTTGCCTGCAGGAGGATAATGCGGATATTTGACACACACACAACTGCAGAGACAGCGCTGTAGCGGTTTAAGGACATCTGCTAGTTTTTTGGGCCATGCCTCTGATTAGCCTGGACGATGAGGATCAGAGATGGGTCCCGACACACGTCAACGTGACAGTGCACCGGGCCCGGGCGCTGCGGACCAAGGGCAAGCAGGGCAGCCGCTATGTATACACTATAATCCAGCTGGGAAAGATAAAATACACGACGGCACTGACAGAGAAAGCAGCCGAGCCCGAGTGGAATGAGGAGTGTTCACTGGAGCTGCAACCCGGCCTGTTGGAGTGTGTGGGGGCGCGTCCACCTGGCAGCAGTGATCTGATTCTCACCGTCATGCTCCGGGTGCTCATAGGACTCGACTTGTTTCTCGGTGAGGCCATAGTGCCTCTGGATAAGGTTTTTCAGGCAGGGACGTGCCCTAAAAACGAGTAAGTTTGAAATTACTTGCACGTACTTTCCAAATACCTTCACAGACCTGACGCCTTTACTATCACTATGACTGCAATGTACTTAATGACGCAGCAAAATACGACTTAATGACTGAGAACAACCTGCATGTGTGATCCAGGTGCAAACTAATCAAAGTACCCTCTAGCTATGATGATACACGGTGCGGCATGTGGCGCAGTTGACAGTGTTCTCGCCTCATATGGATTCGATCCCCTGGTGGGACGACTTGGGAAATTTCTTTGTGCATTTTGCAGGTTCCCCCCATGTTTGCGTGGGTTTACTCCTGGTGCTCAGGTTTCCTCCACACAGTCGAAAGATATGCATGCGAGGTGAATTATAAATGACCAACCAAAATACCTTGTTTACTTGTATATAAATATTCAATCAAATTGAGTTTTATTTATATAGTCTATTGTTAAACATTGTCACAAAGGAGCTTTACAGGAATGATATCAAATCGAGTGTGTGTCAGATTGCTGTGTGTTGGCGCAGTGCCGGACTCAGTAGAGGCTAGTGTGTGCCAGAGTGTGCTGGGAACATTACAGCATCAAGCAAACATTGAACATGCACCTGCATGTTCCTCAGTATAGTAGCACGCAAAGCATTTAATCTACCATGTTAGATCATTTTCTCTGTTTATTATGCACATAAGCACTGGCAGACAATAATATACCATTTATTTGCAGTGTTGTTTTTATTTTCTCAGTGAGGATGATTGAGAATTTTTTTTGGAAAGACGAGGAAGTCTATAGCAATGAAGCCTCTTGTCTAAACTGTTTAAATAGAATTAAAGCAAAAGGAAACCGGAGCACTCGGAGAAAATCCATGCGAACACAGGGATAACTTGCAAACTCCACACAATGAGATTTTTCATACTGAGAGGTCACAGCACTAACCACTGCGCCACCGTGTCTCCCGGAAAAAGTTATATTTACCAATAATATCATGTCATGGATGCAGGATATACACCCACATTACCACCTACTCAGTCCTTGGTAAATTCTCTGCCTGGGTTACTGCCTTTGTGGGCTTTTATATGTTCTTCCTATATGAGTTTTCTTTGGCATCTCTGGTATTTTACAAAAAATAAATAAGTAGGTAAGACTGAATAGGTGTAAATAAGTGAGTGAATGAATCCCTAGATAATAATATAGCACACAGATATGGGTATAAAGCCTCCACAAGGTGGCAAACATCCTCTATACCCATACTCAACACTCGCAACACCTGTCCAGTTGTAAAAACTTCTCAACTTTGGCTAGATGTTGATTGATAATTTCACCACTTTTTGTACACCTGTGATGGGAACAGCCCACATGTGCAGCTGTTGCTTAAACATTGGAGTCAGCAGTCAAAATCGCTCCCATAGTTGGTAAACATTTTAGGGATGAGGACAATTTATCAGTGATTATATTTATATATTATTCTAGTGATGGTTCAGTGTAGACTGGCATCCCGTCCAGGCTGTACATAGATAAACTACAGATCCACTGCCATTACCAGCATACCCAGCTGCTGAAACTGAACAAATGTAATGACATATTTACATTTTTACGTTGCTTTAAAATGCCAGTTTTGGAAAGAGTAGCAAGGACAGACTAAACACTCTGTTACTCCACAGATCATTATCTACATTTGCATGTTGTGATGTAATATTTCTGTTATACACAGCTGTGCCTCGTGAGCTTTGTGAAAGCATCTGCAGTGTTTACACAGAAAAGTCAAAATCACAAGAGTGTTGGTTCCTCTCTTGTGGCTGTCAGAGCCTGCATTGTTTCTTATTGTCTGAGTCACGTGTAAGGACAAAAGGGGAAGACCCAGCCCTTCCTAAAGTATTCTCAGTCAGCAGACACTGGTGTAGGAGTGCAGAAACATCTGGCTTTCATTTAATTCAGAACAGCACCCACCTTGTTTTCTCTTTTTCTCACCCTGACTAATTTCTTTCTCGTTCTATCTCTCTCACTCATAGCATTTCTCTTGCCTGTGCATGTGTCTGATACAGTAAGTGTTCCTTTCAGAATCTTAGTGTGAGACCGGAAGTAGAGTTGAATCACTGCTCCACTTTCTAACAAATACATTGTTGTACAGATGCAGTGGGTCACAGGTCTTTCTTCTCTGCCTTGGCAGACCTATGGTTTTGCTTTATTAAGAGTTCTCATGCTTCTGTTGTTTTAGGCCAGCATTATACTAGATGCTTTATAATATCTCCTATGGAGCAGGTCAGTTTAAACACACTGGCCAGAATTTTTTAATGTTGACATACAATATTCAGGAATTCTGCAAATCATATTTTCCACTGTGAAGCAGCACAGATGGAACAGCCCAGTTAGCTTCTAATTTTCAACATGATCATGGTTGTTATCATGAGCTCAGTTATTTACTATGTATTAATATAAAATATCTAAAGGTTTATTACAGGAAGCAATTTTTAGATGAGTTTGTTAATTCTAGACATCGGACTTACAGGTTTGTATGGAATTTGTATAGAATTTACAGACTAATCAATATACAGTTGTAGCTATATATTTATACAACTACATTCGTGTTGGATTTTCCAAACATAATGGATCATATCACTAATCAAAGGCAAGTAAATAATTCTTAGAAAGTGAGGTCTAATGCAATAATTAAGGTCTAATGCATTCATGAAATCCAAGACAAAAATCATTGGTCTGATTGTTTCTGAGACATGCCAATTTCATTTGAATTTCATACCTACAGGATGGTGGAAGCAATCTCATTCTGTGGATCAAGAAGTAATATAAAGAAATCAAAAATCATGGCATTCATCCATTGTTTATCTTCCACTTAATCCACACGGAATCGCTGGCCAGCCGGTGCCCACACAGCAAATCTAGGCTCAATGGCAAGAACAACCCTAGACAGGGCACCACTCTATCATAGGGCAGACATACATCCAGTCACACACACACATTAAGAGCCACTTCAGAGGCAACAATTAACTTAGTATGACGCATGTCTTTGGAATGGGGAGAAAGCCGAAGCACCCACAGCAAACCCACGCAAACATGGGCAGAACATGTAAATAATGAAATAATCTCAGTTTAACCTTAAGTTTAGACCCTTATAAAAGGGTCACTTTTCACCAGAAGACTGACCCTTAACACTCAACAACTGAGAGTTTTCTTCAAAACAATCTTATCACATTGGGTGGCCCACACAGAGGCCAGACTTGAATCCTGTAAAACACCTTTGGAAATCTGGAAAATACCCAAATTATTTTGCATCCAGTTCAGAGCCTAAGACGTTCTGCAATGAATGGCTGGATGAATCACTTTATTAATCTCAGAGGGAAAGTTGCGAGAAGATCCAAGTATTACACACTGGAAGATGTGAGACTGTAATCACTGCAAAGATGTGACTTTTTCATTCATTCATCTTAGCTCACTGCATTTTCAGGTCACAATGGATTGGAAGAGGCTGGAATACACCATTGGTCAAGTCTAGTTGATTATAGAGTATACACACACATACTAGCACACTCATTCACAAACAAGGGGAGAACATGCAGCAGCCTAAGATCAGGGAAGACGCTGACTTTCTATAAATCAAAAATTCTATATAATAATTAAGGAGAAAATTATGATAGTTATGGGATATATATGCACATACATGTTGCTTGGAGATTGTGTCCTGATGTGTGTATATGTTTTGCTATAGGTGGCTAAAGCTGCACTCTAAACCTGGGAGGAAGGCGAAGGAGCGAGGAGATCTGCAGCTTACCATCCAGTTCACTCGCAATAACATGACGGCCAGCATGTATGATCTGACCATTCAGGATAAGCCTCGTTCAACTTTTGGCAAGTTGAAGGACCGTGTCACAGGCAAGAAAAGAGATGTGGAGTCTTCCTCAGCCATCCTCCCTGGCCGCTATGCAGCTCTGTCAGGCTCGACGAGTCAGTCTTTCCAGAAGGATGGTGAGGAGGAAAACCCAGCACAGGAAGATCGTACCAGTGACAACAAGAGCAAGGTCAAGGGCTTCTTTCTGAAGGGCAATTTGCGAAAGAACACAGACACACGCTCCTGTTCGTCACTGGCCTCAGAGAGCAGCATGGCGTCATCAGTAGGGGATTCTTTTGTTCCCGTAGAACTGTGCAGCACACCTGTCTACAGCAGCAGAGTCGCAGAGCCTTTCTGGACAGAGTCAGATGAAGGAGTCAAGGGTAGGACATCTTGGAAACAAATTGATACATTTTGCATTTTCCAAGCAGTATACATGCATACCTATAAAAAATAGTATTTGGCCATATTCTGATCTGTCTGTATTTCTTGCTAATTAGTCACATTTAAAAATGTCTCTGCTCATCCAATATTCACACATTATAGGCTTTAAATTATTTCTTTTTAGAAAATAAAAATATTTATATCAATGAAAAATTAGTTATACATTCAGTGAGACACGTACATAATTTCACCCCCAATCTTCTTTGCAGAATTGTTATAATTTAGCAACATTATATGGTTTTTAGCATTAACTTCCTGTCTAAGGTCCTGCCACAGCATCTAAATTGGATTCAGTGAGGACATTTAAAAATGTCAGGACATTGTCCTGGTCACCATAAAGCCTTAATTTTGTGGTTTTTTGAGTCATTCAGGGTGATCTTTCTTATTTATATCAGATCATTGTCCTGCTGCATGACCCAACAGCCTTTGAGCTATAGGTCACTCACAGATATGTGGACATTGATTCCGTTAATTACAAGCAGTCTATAGTAACACATGGAGGAAAACAGAGCAACATATACTGTAAGGAATATTTCTTTACTGTGTTATAATTATAATTTCTGAATTATTCCACTCATTCAAATTGTAGTCAAAATTTGGGAATTTGCATATTTCTTGTTCAAATAATGAGAGGCAGCACTGAGAAGAGCTTTCTTAGAAATGCGCAATCCCTCACAAACTGCATGAAATTTACACATGATATCTCTGTAATGTTTAAACACAGTTTTTTTAATCTGTCATGTCCACTATGCTTATACTACACAGCATAAATTGCTAATTTACATTTGGTGATATGTCACTGTTCTCGACCTTGCTGCCTAAGCTTCCATGTAAAGACATAAGCAGGGAGAGTGCCTAAATTCAACTATACATCTTTGATTAAGTTGTCTGTCTTGGAGGAAATAGGTTGGAGGTATTTTGAGTGTGGCTGGTGTAAGTGATAAAAAAACTGGTTTAATAGGCACTCATATCCTCAACCAATAGATGGCATACTTCCTATAATCTAGCTGACAGTTGCCCAATACAACCATTGCGATCTATCAGTCAAGCAAACGGTAGCGTTGGTAGAAAAAAACATCTGCTTATTATCCATCCTCACTATGAAATGTGTCACTTGATTGACATACAGGGCAGCCAGTCTGCAGAACCCTAGCAAGCCTCCAATGTATTTTTTTAAATTTAAGACAGAATATAAAAATTGCTGTGGGTTGCTGGACCAAAAACCTACTATTTTACAATGTCATATCTGACGCATGTTTGCCTTATTTGCCAGTCTTCCATTGCTGTTCCAAAAATAGTGGAACAGCATTTTGAAACTGTTTCCCAAAACATGAAACTGAATTCCTCTCCAAAAAGCAAGCTGAGAAAGAGAAAGGTGAAGGAAATAAAATCATAGTTATCTAACAGCAGTCATTTTCATCAAAGCTGACCACAAAAGTGCATGCAGTCGTAGGCTTGTGGTTAAGGAACCAGCTTTTGGCACCGTTGGTAGTGCTATCGCATCACAGCAAGAAGGTTTTGGGATTGATTTCAAGGTGGGGTGGTGTCTCTGCTGAGTTTGCATATTCTCCTCGTGTCTGTTTGGGTTTCTTCCTGGTGCTCCAGTGTCTAAAAATTTGTATAATTTGGATTACTTTTATTGATCCAGTAGGAAAATTCTTTCTCTGCACCCGGAGCAGTGTGCTGCCCTCATTAAGGTGCACGGAACGCAGCTGGGGGGTTGAGTGCCTTGCTAAATGGCACTTCAGCCATGACTTGCCTAGAGTGAACCAGCGATCCTTTGGTCCCCAGCCCTCCACCCTATCTATTTAGCCACATCTGATATTGGAGATAATAAGAATGTAGCCCTATGTACAAATATAATCTTGTAATTGATATAGACTTGCTCCTGTCATGGATGTACAAGGATGGAAACAATCATAAATCGCTATATATTCTCTCAGGTGTATGTGAGATATACACTCTTTGGCCACATTATTAGGTACACCTAAGAACTGGTTTAATCTGGTGGCATGCATTAAACAGTGGTGGTATTCTGTACTCCTTAGTCGTACCGAGTGGTTATTTTTATTGTTGCCCTTTCTATCATCTCGAACCTGTCTGCCCGTTCTCCTTTGTCCTCTCACATCAACAAGGTATTTTCGTCCACACAACTGACACTAACTGGATATTTTCCCTTTTTCGGACCATACTCTCAAAACCCTAGAAATGGTTGTGTGTAAAAATCCCAGTAGATCAGCTTCTGAAATGCTCATTCTAGCCCGTCCAAAATTAATAACCATATCATGTACAAAGTCAAGTGAAATGTAAAAGTGTGATGCTGTTTGCAATTCAGCACATTGTCTTGACCACCAGTACATGCCTAAATGAATTCCGACCATGTGATTGACTGATTAGATATTTATATAGTGGCTGGTGAGTGTACATTCTACCATAATTTTACCATAAATATACAGTGTCCTCGGTAATATACATAACCTTGGTTTGTAAATGTATACTCTTTGTGGTTTAGCTCACACAAACTGTTGACACTTTCTATCTTCTTTCTTTACATGGCTCCTAAAGCGATGACCCACAAGCGTGCTCACAGTGATGAAGCCAATAAGATTACAGTCGCTTCACGTCCCAGTACGGCTGCAGAAAGTGTACAGGACAAAAATATGCTGCTTTCTAAGTCCACCATTTGTATCAATGGCAGTCATGTTTACTCTGAGCCCAGCTACTCCAAAGGACCTGGGAATTTGCCGATCAAGCGCACGTTACTAGAGAAATGTTCCCCTTTATCACGCTCTCTACAGAATCTTACCCGCCGCAGTGAGGACACACAGAGGCGTAACTCCATTGACAAGAGCAAAAAGGAGTTAGAGGGCGAGGCTGAGAGTTCCTCGTCCTCAATGGTGGAAGTCTTTATGTCAGAGAGGAAGCCGGTACATGCCACTGCCCCCCTGGTGATAGCGTTTTCCACTTCTGATATCTCAGATAAAGCAAAGAAGCAGAGGAAGACTCTGTTTTCCAGTGGGAGGAGTGACTCTCTCCCAGCCAAACCAGAGCAGAGTCAGGAAGGACGTCTGCGTAGCTGGTTCGGCTCCGGTGACACCCAAAACAAGCCAAGGTGAGGCACAGCACTTAAGCACTTGGGTTATGTGAAAAAATCAATGAATGTGAATCAAGAACAATATAGATTGATTGCCTTTGTAGAATTTTCTATAAGGCACAATGAAATATACAGTTATCTGTTATATCTTTTAATACATCACACATTTACCATGTATCATCATCAAGCCTGCAAGCATTTTAAGTTACTCATTCTTGGGGAGGAAAGGCACCATTATGGATCCTGCTTGGTATTTTATTATATCATCACCTTCCTAAAATAATGGCTTTTTTATAAATATTACTTTGTTGATTAAAATTCACTCTCGACATAGGACATTTTATAATAGGGGTAGAATCACACGATCTGTTTAACTAAGGACATAGGCGATTTTACAGAGGTGGACAACATGGTAAGGAGATGATTTAGGGTGAAAAATATAAAGACTTGGGCTATTATTTTAGAAAGGTGACAATATATTTGTTTGTTATATATTGATTGTGCATGCAAACAAAATGTTTATTAATCACTTGGTTGATTTTCTTCCTTGTTTCATTTTTATGAATGTTATTTTTATGTTGCTTAGTAGGTTTTTTTGGAGTAATAGCATGTTTTATGGAGACTGGACACATTTGAATTGATTTGTTTTAGCATACACCTCCATATCATTTAAACGAATCCGATATGTAAGGCTGTCTGGCCTTTTCAGTATGTTCTCAGATCTTTTATGTAACAAAATGGACATCCATAATGCAGCATACTTCAGACATTTTATTATTTTTTAATTAATTTAAAACAACAGTCTAAATCATGCCATGCCACAACATGCCAAAGCAGTAAAAACTCCATGATCAAAACCTAAAGCATTTACATTTTGTTTTAATTAAACAAAGAGTTTTTAATCTTTCAAATAAAATTTGTTTATAAATCCATTTACTATGAGTTATGGCCCTAATACCACTAAGAGGACTACATGTGCCTTCCATCCACAGGCTGGGAGTTCCTCCTAAAGTAGAAAGCAGCCCAGAAACATCTGCTTCCCACCCTCCCAGCTTCCCCAATCTTCCACCACGCTCTCTTCCTCTAGTTTCTGCTACTAGCCAAATGCCATCCTCTCCTGTAAGCCATGACTCTAATCCATTCTCCCACCCCTCACCTCCACCAGCCTCCATTTCCCCTACCAACCCTTTCCTTACACGACTGCAACGGAACCCCTTTTTTGAGGAGCTCATAGCTGAAGAAGCTTTGAAGTCTCCTCCTGCAATTTCCGGTCATCTCAACTCTCCATTTAACCTTTACCCGGCATTCCCTGTGAGGAGTGTCGTTCCAAGAACTATCCATGAAATCACACCAAACAAAATGTCCTCCGTAAAGAGAGAAAGACCTCATAGTGTAGCTCGGCAGAGGTCCCTCCCTGCCTTAATACATAGTGTACCAGAGACAGCGTCTGTGAACTCTAATAATGCAATGCATGCTAGTTATCCTTCATCCAACAGAAGAGAAGAACTGGATGAGTTTGAGGCTTTGGCCACTAGCCGCCTTAAATCCCCAGTTGGTACTCCAACTCGACCACTCTCAGCCACAATTCCTCCTTCAACTCCTATCACTAATTCAGTTGAATACTGCAGCATTAATCAGCAAACAGGGATCACAGTGGATGAAAGAATCCACAAGGACCTTCCTTCTTTACCATCACGACAAGTCAGGGTCCCAATGCCCTTTCAGGAGAGGTGCTCGGACGGGTGGCTAGACCGAGCACAGGAGCTTGCAGTTCAGAAAGAAGCTTGTCTGCTCTTTCAGACAGATTTGGCTTCACTACGACATCGAGAGAGACGTAAAGAGACAAACACCAAAGTTTCCCATTCAAATAAAGACATGCATTGCACTTCTCTGGAGCAGATTGTGAACCCACATTCAGATACTTCACAAATACCCACAGATAAAAATCTGAACATTGTTGAAAACGGACGAGAAAATAATATTGCACTAAAGAATTCACAATATGGCTATGAACAAATACGGGAAAATTCTGAGTGCTCTGCAAGTGATCGCACTGTGACCAGCAATCCATTTTGCCTCTCGGACTGTGATACGACTGTGAGCGAATCACTGTGCAGTGACTTTCAGGTTCCGATAAATCCAGGGTCCTCCTCTGAAGGACAGAATCCTGTTTCTGACCAGCAGATTAAGAATGTCCTCATTACTGGAGACATCATTATTCCAGATTCAAATAATAATAACATCAATGATACATCTCAGTTTGATTTCATTGATTGCGACACTTCACCTTCAGATGTGAACCAGACTACGTTTGGAATGATAGCCAAAGACAGTAACAAGACAAATGCCCAGTGCTCAGATGCTATAGATTTTGATTCTGCTGGAATTCTGCCAGTAGGTGGACTCTCCTCAGTGCCCCCTCAAGATTTATTAAACAAAATGGAAGAGCTAGACGCATTATCACTAATAGAAAATTCAGATAATTTTGATAATATTAGACTGTCCAACAATAACCTTTATGAGAAACCATGTGACACTACCGAGCAAGACAACATCCATCTACATTTAAACTGTTCTGTTAAGGGTGAATCAGAGCATCACAATCAAAATGAGAGCTCTGTAAGTCCACAAACAATCCCCCGAAGAAAGAAAGATAACAAAAGTATGACATCACAGCTTACACTTGAGGCAACAGATGACAATGCAGATTTAGATGCCTCATATAAAGCTGAAATCTCTCAGAGTTATGAGAAAATCACATTTAAAACAGCTGAACACAAGCCAGAAATGAATTGCTCCAATGTTCCTGTTACAGAGAGTCAGATCAGTGAGTTACCTTTGACCCTTACAGATGTCAACAGTTTTGGGGACTTGCATGCCCAAGTAGCACCAAGATGCTCAAGAAGCCCTCCCAAACCGGAAGTCAGATCAGCACGCATTAGAACACGTTCCAGTACAAACTCCCCTAAGTCTGATTGCAGTGCAGTTTTATCACGAGAAAGCTCTAATATCAGTGCAACCAATCCTTCGCTACCTTCTTTCACCCTGCCTAATGCCACTTCCGACCCCAACCTGTCCTCACTAAAACATTACCCAATCACAAGACCCAGCTTTGGAAGCACTCTGGCAGATACCTCCTACACCAACTCCGCACCCCAGCTACAGGCTACTGCAAAGCTCACACTTACCCAAGAGGACACGGAGCCAGCTAGCAGTCGCCCTCCCGCTGAGGAGAGCAGGTGAGACCTCAGAGCCTCCTAGGTTATATTCATTCCTCCCCTTCTCCTTCACTTAAAACACACTTCATTCTGACACTGAGGTGCAAGAGAACAGGGTTATATACATCGCAGTATATATTAGCTTTGGTCTCTTCACTATCTATATCTAATTTGTTCTGTCCGATTCTGGTCTTTTTTTGTCCATCTCCTGCTATAATGCTATTCAGCTTTGCTCATGTGATTATTTTTTTATTCCCCGACCTTTGATTTGCGTTGTTTCTTGCTTTTTTTATTTTTGCATCTTATTATTATTCTTCCGCATTAGTTTCATTGCAGCATAAATAATTTACAAACATGCATTCTTTAGCATTACTATTTAAATGGTGTTGCTGGAATAATAAGCACGCATATGAATTAGGGAGTCTAATAGAAGAACTTTTAGCTTGCATTTTATACTGCGAAATACTGTGATTATGATACACATTGTGGAGTCTGTTATGGATTTTTGTATAAATTTAGGATATACTATAAAGCCATCTGGCTATAGGCAGACACACAATATTACTAATATACAGAGTTTGTTTGGATTAACTTCATCTTCAGCAATGGCCATTTTAATTACAGGAATAGTCATACATATACACAAGATTGGTAACAATACACAGGATAAGATATTGCCAAAAGTATTTGCTCACCCATCCAAATAATCAGAATCAGGTGTTCCAATTATTTCCATGGCCACAGGTGTATGAATGCTTCAGCAAGCCAATGCTTTACCAATACATTTTGGACATTTTCATGCTCCTAACTTTGTGAGAACAGTTTGGAGCTGGCCCCTTCCTCTTACAAAATGACCGTGAACCAGTGCACAAAGCAAGATCTATAAAGACATGAATGACAGATTCTGGTGTAAATAAACTTGACTGGCCTGCACAGAGTCCTGACCTGCCCGGAGAATGAGAGCCAAGTCTTCTTGTCCAACATCAGTGTTTGACCTCACAAATGCGCTTCTGGAAGAATAGTCAAAAATTCCCATAAACACTTTTCTAAACAGTGTGGAAGGCCTTCCTAGAAGAGTTGAAGCTGTTCTAGGTGCAAAATGTTAGACTGACATTA
>JAOUQT010000033.1:10676338-10687428 GCA_025769995.1 Xyliphius kryptos
GAGACTTCATATGTGTTTGTCTGAACCGATTTGCATGTATATGTGGAATGTGGAATGACTATTTGAGACCTGCAGCATAAGTGTGTGAGCAGATGTGAAATGTGTTACTGTTTTACATAAAAAGCAGAAAAAAATCCCACATAAAATAGCAATTAAGCATATTAAACAATATGTTACAGCTATTTTGATATGTATATTTTTGACAATGGTCGATATTTTAGTTTGACAATAAAATAGTTTACTAATAAAATTATGAATTAACATTTTGTTGTGACATTTTAGTTTTAAGGGTACATTGCCTTGGGTCTGAGCCGTTCGAACCATGGTTTATTTTACATTTTGTACAGTTCACATTACTTTGTCCAAGTTACAACCGGTTTATTATTTTTGCATTTTTTAAAATAGAGAATAAATTATTTTATCTAAAGTATCAGAGTATGCATTCAATCCCAGCCACACACAGTGTTTTTCACCAGCATGGAACAAACATTGGAAATAGTAGCAACACAGTATATCTATGACACATGTTTAATTATAAAAAGGCTTGTTTTTTAAACGGCTTATTTACATTTTTTAAATAAAAACCTTAGTTTTTAGTCATATTACCGAGAATGGCATTGGAGCAGGGATGTGTCAAATGTCTGTAGATATTTGTGTGGATTTAGACACATTTCTAAACACTGGCTGGTTAGAAAATCCAATCAGCACCCAAGATCAGATTTTTGGCAGAAATAAAGTGCCTATTAATTTAAAATATTCTGGTAATGCAGTACTTATAAAAAACTTAAGTGCCCCTCAAAAGGAAAGATTTTTGTATCATTACAATCAGAACAAGTCTTTTTTATATACACAAACCACTTTAAATGACAAACCAACACTAAATGTTTGTTGTATAAAGAAAAATAGTCTTATTTGGTCATTTGTTGAAATCTAAATGACTTAAAGTGCTTACATTTTGATGGATGGATGAAAGAAGATGATTTTTTCTCCAGCACATTTTTAAATTGCATACTGGCAGTGTTTAATTTAATCATACATTCAGAGATTTGCTTACCAAAGAATGTTTGGATTTTGTAAATCCCTAAATGTTTTGGAAGTAACTCTAGCCATCCTGTTTTTACTGAATATGAGAGGAGTATGTCCCCAGTTCTCTTAATCCTTAAAAATTCCAGGAGAGATTTGGTTTTGTCAGTTTTATACAAACATTCATTCATTCACAATCTACCGCTTAATCCTCTATTAGGGTTGCAGGATTCCCATGCCCATCCAGGGCAGATACATCCATGACATGATGCCAATCCATCGCTGGGCACACTCACAGCCACTCACACTATATGGGGCAAATATTCAATTTAACTTAAATCCACGTTTTTGGACTGTGGGAGGAAACCGGAGAACCCGGAGGAAACCCACGTGGACAAAAGGAGAACATGGAAATGCCATGAGGCGCCTGAGAGACAAACGTGCTGCCTTTATACAAACACATTTGGTTAAATGATACAATATGTTATTTGTAAAGATTAATTGATTAATATAACCTCCAAAAGGAAAATACTTATTTATTAACACTATACCCTTCAGCCCCATCACAAAGTAAAAGGTTTACAAGTACTATATCTCAAAGCTAGGTCTCAAAACAATGATTCACTACTTAATATTCAGCTAAAGTTAAACTAACAATATTAATAATTTCCCCTGTAATAGATTTTGGTTATTGTTGTCATTGACGAGAATCTTGTGACAAGACATTGTGAATCTATGCACATGCTTCCATTTCGATTTGT
Organism: Xyliphius kryptos; assembly: GCA_025769995.1. Taxonomy (NCBI): domain Eukaryota; kingdom Metazoa; phylum Chordata; class Actinopteri; order Siluriformes; family Aspredinidae; genus Xyliphius; species Xyliphius kryptos. The sequence continues at coordinate 10,678,123 of JAOUQT010000033.1, forward strand.
TATATTCGTGCAAGTGTCACTATTTGTTCTACACAAAAGTAGATTGAAATTTAAATACACCTCTAGTTACTCACCACAAAAGCAGCCAGAAAATCAACACGTCATTTCCTCTTGCATGATACAAACATCCCATCAAGCCTTAAATGGTGCAACAAAGTGAATCATGAATACATGGTTTTGAATAGGACAGGGAGAAGTACAGGAATGTAAAAAAAAGGATTTTTGCTATTAAAAAAAAACCCTAATTTTTAACATTATGAGTGAATTATTAACTCTATTACCAATCGTGGCAAATGCTCGGGACTGTACACAGGATTTCTCACTGGCGTGTAGCACAGACGTGTCCCAGCATGACAATCACAGAGAGCTGTACAAAGAGAGCTCACATTTGTAATACAAGACGAACTTGAAATCCATAAAAGGTGTTGCATAATGCCACGCAAAACTAAAGCTAACAAACAAAAGTAAGAGGTACAACCAGCTCTTAAGATGCCACCATATTTGATGCATCACAGGCAGGTACTTATGTGGATTTGTCTGAAGAAACAGATGTGGGGCTGATAATGGATCAGGATTTGAACTGGGAGCAAAAATCTTCGCTGTAAAAACCTAAAGGTTGTTATTCAGACTGTAAAGTTTAAAGGAGTGAAACCAAGATATTCTTACTCCCTGTTTATACTAATAACGTTCAAAAAATAATGATGTTTTCTCTCAATATTTTGGTTACGATGTCAATACAGAAAAATCGTTGTCCAGTTAAAAAAAAAAAAGCCACAAAAACAGGACATTGGAATTACATAATTTTTTATTTTTCTATTAGAGTAACAGGGTAAGTTGTAGGAGGAGCTACATTTGAAATTCCCAACACCTCTGAAAACCTCGGAAAGACAGTCATTAAAGACAGGAGAATGAATTAAGTGAACAGTCGTATAATGTGAAAATCAAAACGTATAAAAATACAGATTTTCAGAATATAATAAGTTAAGTGTGAAAGAAAAGGACAGGGATTTTATTATTCGATAAGGTTGATAGTTCACATTTTGGTTTTCTGTAAATCACCCTTAATTTCTCCTGCAAAGTCCATTTGTAATCTCTCTTTTTTTTTTTAAACAGCTCTCTGGAAATGCAATCTGAATTTCCATAAATCATTTAAACCCAGAGGTCTCATACAGGCGTGTTTGCTCTTGTTCCACTTTGGGTTCGTCATACTCAGTCTTTGGAACTCCTGAGCCATTCCAGACATTTAATCCTGCATATCTTCAGAACCCATAGAACATCTCAACAAAGAATCATGCATAATAAACAGCATAATGTTGGCCAAATGTAATTGTCATAAATTGGAAAACATGCAAACTCTCCAAAAAAAAAGGTTATTTGATAAAAGAAAAAACCTATGAAACAAGCTGTATATACAGCAAGGTGAACGACCTATATTAGCCTATCTGTACATTAATCAACATAAATGTGATGAATGCTTATCTGAAGAAAATCTGGAATAGCTAAGGACTTCCAAGGCCCGAGATGAACAGGACCACGACAGTGATTTACTCCTGCTCACCCCCACGTTTGGATGGGGGAATGAGATGTTGGGGCAGCTTGGCAGGCAGCTCGTATCCTTCTAGCTTTACCTTAATCAGATGGTTGGCCAACGCAAACTCCTCATCGTCCAGGAAGCCGTCCTTGTCCACATCAGCCAGAGTCCAGATCTTGCCAAGCACTGTATTGGGCAGCTTGGATTTAAGCATCTCCTTCTTAGCAGCGGCACCGGTCACCTTTCCATCGATGGGTGAGAGTGTATAGAAGATCTCATCATAGGATGGTTTGTCACGAGCCACTACCCACTCCAACTCATCGATGCCCTCGCCTGCACCCTCGCCGTAGCCGTGACCGAACGGTCCGTTCATAGTGCCGTCGAAGGCTCCACCCTTCACTACCTGGACCGGCATGGATGCCTCTTCCTGGCGGACGAGTGACATGAGCTTGGCGATGTCATTGGCCAGCATGTCCTCCACAGACTCTAGCAGTTTGGGTTTCAAAGCTGGGAATTTGCTGAAGTCTTGGGCATTAAGAAGTTCCTATAACAATGAGGAAGATTATATGGTTAACATGTGTGATTTTGGCAGAAAGTTGTGCATTATTGTGAATAAAATATAGGAAAGAGGTGTATAGCACTCCGCTTTACATCGGGCCTAACAATACCGCTTTCCCGTGATTTATTCACAATAATGCACACCCTTTCATAACTTATTGCTTCATTAGACCAGTTTGTCTGATGCAAGATTTCCAGTTATTCTCACCTGCATCTTCTTAAGGTTTGGGAAATCCCCTGGAGAAATATTATGCTCTTTCTCAATCTTCTCATAGATTAGTCCCAGGTTGCCAATCAGCTCTTTCTTTTTTGAGTCCTTCCCAAAAACACTGGGCATTTCCTTCTTCAGTGAAGTGATGATGTAAGCATGAACCTGGAAAAGTATTTGTCACTATTGTTAATGAACTAGGGCATTTCTTTTTTCAAATAGCACAATGTTAATCCTCCTTCTACACAAATACGAATTCCTAATGACAATAAAATCCAATGTACAGGCTAAAATCAGAACCCACAATTGCACTGGCACACGTACAGATCATTTTACACCCTACCTTGGCAAGACGGGCTCTTTTAATCAGATCGTTCAGTTTCCTTAAGGCAGCATTTCGAGGCAGACTCTGGATATCTCTGAAAAGGTCTTGCTCTTCAGCCTCAAACAGCTTCCTGTTGTCTGCTACCAGAAGCGGCTGAGCCCAGAACGATCCGATATAGACGCGCACCACCTCTGGAGTGTTTATGATCTTCCCTAACGACCACATAAGGGCACCGTACACCCTCATTAGCTGTTGAGTGCTGATCTGGTCTGCTTTGTTTAGAACCACACGCATCTTGTCTTCATGGTTCTTTAAGGCCTTAATCACCTCAGAGAACTCATCTGAGATATCCAGCTTATGGGCATCAAAAAGCAGAATGATGCGATCCACTCTCTCAGCGAACCACTCAAGCACGGCTGCAAAGTCATAACCTGTCAGGGAAGAGAAAGGGGCCAAGATAAGAGATCACATCAACACTTCTTTATTGAAATTCTACACACTGTAATTTGTACTCAGACCAGCAGCTTCGGCTCTTATTACAAGCAAGCATTTGCAGTGGCATTGTTGAGACCAGCTTATGTAACATCTGATTAAGTTCCTTTAATAGTTTATTTTCCTTAAGCTTGATCTCTTTATTTTATGTGGCCTAAATGTACTTTACACAATTTGAGCCCGTTGAATCCAGGCACTGTCACCCTGGAATTTACCCAAGTCTTCTGGGAAACCCTGGCGATCATTCTGGGACAGCCTGGTCATTCAGTTTATTCCTGTAATCATCTGACTCTTGACATATAAAGTTACACTTTTGCCTCACACATGAAGATCTAAAGTTCAGTTTTCAGGTGGGTCACACAGGGTCTTCTATGTGTAGACTCAGCATGATTTAAATACTTTAATACTGTCAAGCTGTCAAAGACATTTCTCAAATGAACACATTAGCTAACGGAGTGAAAGCTTGAGGTGAAACAGCTGGTTCGAAAGAAAACCTGTCTTTCCAGAAGTTTGTTACAGTGACTGAATATTAACGTTGCACTCTAAGAAAACATAATGACAGCCCATATTTGATTTCCATATTACCTAACGCTTCATATGTCAGAGTCCTTTTATTCTGTGCAATTAAGAAATGTATAGAAAATGGAAAAATCGATGGATTAGTGTATTCTAATGCATTTACATTTAAGCAGGAAGTAAAACCATGCTTTTTTAATTTCTTTTTTAAAAAAGGAGGTAAAATACATTTATTAAAAGATGTATGTGGTTGCTTAGGGGTGCTGCATCATGGATGATGCTGTGCTCTGACCCCAACTGTATTAAGTTACTTGTAAGTACTTACAAAATGACTTTGTGTTAAAAGTGTAATGCTTACATTTTATAGAAAGGAAACATAGATTATGTATTAACTTGAATAGGAGTATTAATTCTTTGTTTTAAGACAATTAAGTTAATCCGTGCACGTGAAAACTCCTGTTTTCTCAAACGAGAAGTGGATCCTCATTTTTATAAACAATATAATCTAATCATTATAAAGCCATTCAAAAATCACATTCACATTAACATAGTTACTATAAACAATAAAGATGATTCAGACAGAATAACTCAAAAATGTCAACATATGCTTTTGGGTGAAGATAGACTCCTATGACTCAGATCTATTGTACCTAAACAATGACTTTCAAATGTGCTTTCTTACAACTACTTGTAACAACATCAAAAAGCTGGGCTGCCTTAATTTTAAAGGAACATCCTTACAGACTTAAAAAATAACTGCGAGGCCAAATCTGCTTTTAAGACTTCAAAGAGTATCATAAAATATAATCTAACAAACTATAATCTATTTGAAAACAACGTAAAGACAATGTGTTCAAGTGAAATGCAACCAGCCACAAATTAACCACCCCAAAACATTTCAGTGAAATATGAAAGCGTGCTGAGGAATGGGTTTCGCTTTTAATCAGAAACAGGGTCATCTGAGCTGAGAAGCCTGCAGCTGGTGTTGGATGCCAGACACACAGCCACGTAGTCAGAGAATCTGCGGTGTTTATATGAGCGCGGGAGGGAGAAGAAGGGTAAAATAAACAAAAAGGCTTTTCAGAGGCTCAGATGGAAAGATCATTCTGTCAAACAGAAAGTCATTTTCTGTGAAACACTTCAGTGAAAACATTGATGTGTGAAGAGTTCCTAAAGTTCTAAACTACATAATGAAAGTCACAGATAAACCCAAAATCGTATGTGTGTTAGCATTGTTTGATTCCCAGCTGCTAATTTAATAAAAAATAGCCAAAATGATTTTCATAGCAGGGTTTAACTTGTTTTTAATCTATAATGCAGTTGGCTAAGGTAATCGTTCCAAGTCTCTCAAGCCAGAAAATGACACACATCACTTTCTAATGAGCAATGGTTGATCACCAGGTAGTTCACAGTTATCTAAGACAAAGCAGTCCAACTAGTAGGGGCATTTTTTAGACCCACCCTAACAACACACACTATTTTTCCACACACTGACGTTATATCACACTTGATTACAGATCACTGTTCGGTCATGTAATTTACTAACTAACTAGATTTATCAAAAAAATAAATACAATTGTGACGAGTAAACAGTCAGGTAGAAGGCCTTACTATGAAATTTTTACTTCAGATGCAAAGAAATCAACATTTAATGTTTGGTAAATACACTAACAAGAATAAAGCGGGTAGTGACATTTCTGCGGACTCCGGTAAAGCCCTAATGGTGAGTAAACCAAAACAAAGTGAAAGCGTTTTAGTTATTGGAGAAAGCACAAGATAACAACAACCTTAGTCAGCAGAAGGAAGGTCAACAGTCAGAGGGCCGATGAACAGAATTAGGACATGGTTATGACCATAGTAAGACCACTCAACATTACAACAACTGTTATAGTTTAGTTGTTGTAATTATTTAGATGTGAGAACATACTCACTCTCAATCGGCATTCCAATGCCTAACCAGGTCAAAGTTTTACCATTTATTTAGGGCTTGTTAAAATAGTTTAAGAAACACAAATCGTATTTAATACAAGCATTACAATTAAGTATAATGTGACATTTAAAAACCAGGAAAAACTGGTTTTACCGAAGAAAGGTTCACTGAATCACCAGCTCATCAGATAGACACTACCACCACATGCCTGTCACCTGAGCATACCAGCTTAAATGTAGTTTACAGTTACTGAGGTCACTGTTAAGATGAATGAAACGCCATTTCATTTGAATTTGGCTAAATGCACAGTTCCAGAGAAACAATATAGATTTGTTTATATATTAAACTTTATTATATTAGACTAAAATCAGTCAGTAGCCAAACTAAGGCATTCCAAACATTGACAATCCAACCCCCCCCCCCCCCACACACACAAATTTCATCCACCACGTCATGATTTCACAGCCTTCCCAGTGTTTGACCACAAAAGCCTTCTGAGAGAAAGCCAGTCATGACATTCACACAAAGCCTAATTATGTGCAGCATCAGCTGTGATCACTTCCAAAACTGCTGCAGCAGGACGTGTCACTTCCTGCTCAGATATACAGCAGGATCAAACTGGCATGAGATAACAAGAATTGAATGAGTTAAGAACCAAAGCTGGGAGACAGGCAACGTTATATTTAAGGTTAAGTTTAAGTATCCTGGCTCAGCACATTTTGGCCCTTAATTTGTCCTTAACAGAATTGAAGTGAACAGATTTGTGACTATTTTAAAGAGCTCTATAAATAAGGGGAAGTCTAGCTAAACTGCAATTCCAGTACAAAAAATGACTGTCCCAAAGTAGTTTAATGCTACACAGAGTTCAACCCTCAACTTGAGAACAAGCAGTGTAAGCATATGTGCTTGTGCAAGCATATGTCGATGCACAACTTGCGGCATGTTTGAAAAATGTGCAGGTAAAAATTACACACAAGCATGTCTTTGAATTTTAGAGAGGAAACCAAAGTGGCTTTTGCACCCCTGCTACAGGTAAACAGATGCAGATGGGCATGAAAACAAAGAATATAGACTGAGCTATGCAGCTGATAGTACAAGTTTGACAGAAACCAAAATAGAAGTAATAAGGATGGAAATAAACAGAGAAAAGAAAACCTGAATGGATGACTAACTGAGCTACAGGTAAGCCTGCTTTGCATAAACATAATGTAGCACCTGTAAGAAAAAGTAACACCTAAACCATCTAACTGCTATTTCTGCTTCGTTCTCCCCTTTCATATGTACACTGCAAAAAAATAAAGGGAACACTAAGATAACACATCCTAGATATCAATCAGTAAAATATTTATGTTAAAAATTATTATTAAAGAGATAGTGGAACACGTTGAGAACAAAATAACACAAAAATTATTAAAATGTAAATGGTTATCCCATAGAGGTCTGGATTTGGAATGCTACTCAAAATCAAATGACAGGCTGATCCAACTTTAGTGGAAATTCCTCACGACAATTTCAAATAAGGCTCAGTAGTGTGTGTGTGTGTGTGTGTGTGTCCCACGTGCCTGTATGACCTCCCTACAACGCCTGGGCATGCTCCTGATGAGGCGGTGGATGTTCTCTCCATGTCTCCTGGTGTACTGGCCCGTCTCCTGGTATCTGCTCCATGCTCTGGACACTGTGCTGACCGACACAGCAAACCTTCTTGCTGGCACAGTTGGCATTGATGTTCCATCCTGAATAAGCTGAACTACCTGAGCAACTTGTGTGGGTTGTAGACACCGCCTCATGCTACCTCTATGCTGACCAAATGCTTATAAAAAAGATTCTGTATTCAGATTGTGTGAGTTGTTTCACGTTCTTCTTCTTGTGAAGTTGAAAGACAATAGTGAGATGGTGCCACCGGCTGTATAATGGATTAATATCTACACCCCTATGCACCTTGACACCATGTGGACTGGTCAGTTTTGGCATCTTACATCAACCACCACATTCACCAACGCAGGACAGCCAGCCGTAATCAGTTGGCTGACGTCAACCCACCGTGGACTGAGGCTGTCGTGCTGCCATGCCGGATTATAATGATCCATCACCTAGCACCCGATGTGGTTTGGTCTGAGCCTTAATACACCCAGCAGGTAGTTTAAGGTGCCTATGCACCTGCTCCAGATCCGGTCCCATAGTTACAGACGCAACCCAACCGTGGTACTGATGCTACACAGCTGCAGGCACTTTGTACCACCAGTCTTTAAAGTTCCTTAATGTAGGATACAGATACGGTGATGTAAGCTTTTATAAGCCCCAGCCCGATGCACACTCATTAAAATACGTCCTGGTTACTTATGGAAATCCCTGGTGTTTTGTACACCATGGTTATTCAGGTTTTATAGCCTGGTTCTCATTATTTCGTACTTTCACTGCTGTGTTTCTGTCTGTATGAGACACTGTGATCGTGAACCACTATTCATTCATTCACATTGGAATAAACAAGCCTCTGAGAGCTCTGCTTTCTCACTGGCTTTAAACTCACCGTGTCCCTTCACTCTCTTCTTGTTTTGCTTTGAATCCTGCAACCACAGAACCGTGTCTCAGTCTTTTGCTGTAGAGACCTGGTGGATTTAAAATCGTCATGAAGGTTTTCTTTATGTACGTTTTAGTACTTTAGTGCCGATTGCTAGCTGGTTATTTTGGGCGAGTGCAGCCTTACGCCACTGCGACTCAACCTCACGGCTCTGTAACGGTTGTGAAAGTTATCCATGGAGATCTGAATGTTTAGTAGATACAAAGAAACACCAAAGGAACATCAAAAAGTGACACGGCAAGAATTTTCCTGGGTTTGATCCTCCCGGCGCTCCGATGTTCTACCACATTCCCAAGACATGCTGATTTGATACTTTGAAGATGATAAAGTTCTGCTGCGTCGACAGTTAAGCTCCCAAATGAAGCCAATGCAGATGGCAAGTTCAAACAGTCTACTGAAATGTCTGAACGTTGTGATCATGCCAGGAACATCATGGTTTTACTGGCTATGGTTATTTTAATATTCTGGTTTTGGCATCCCACCAAAATCTGCATGTCCTTCACACCATAACCACAAAGTCGTCCTGTCTGCAAATCCAATGCAATGAGCTGCAGGGGCTCAGGACTCTCACGCACTCTTTGCATGAGCTATGCATCAGGGATTTATTAAAGACCTGCAGAATCCAAATGGTCCAGGTCTCTCCGTGGTGTAGAGTTAATATAGCGTTAGCTATAGCAGCTATATATTATATATTCTCTATATAATGAGCAAAAACTCATTTAAATTGTACAGTTTTTCCTCATAACTTCTCGACTGAGGAGATGCAGGAGAGTTGTTAGTTGAATTTAATGTTAAAACTAAGAGCTGAGCACAAGAACCGCTCAGTTGTTGATGTCGCAGAACCAAACGGGCTGCTGTGAGGAAAATATATTCATCTCATTATCATTAATCCTGTACTAGAGTCACAGAGAGTTTCCCATCCCCGTTTGGGGAGAACATTTTAGGTTGACACCGCCAGGGTGCCAATTCGTTGGTGGACATACACACACATTATATAGAGGCAATTTAAAGAATTCAATTCACCTTGATTCGGCCAACCACTAGGCCACCATGCCACAATTCATTCATTCATTATCTTCCGCTTATTCCTTTATGAGGGCCGCGGTGGGGTTCCCCATGCCCATCCAGGGGAGAACGTCTCGGGCGCTGGGCAGATACACCCAGGACA
>JAOUQT010000033.1:10743464-10754847 GCA_025769995.1 Xyliphius kryptos
TTTATTTAAAAGATATATTCAGTTGAAAATCTTTATTTAGTAGACAGTGGAATGCATTGAGAACAAAATAACATAAAGATTATCAAAATGTAATTCAAAATTATTATGCCATGGAGGTCTGGAAGTTACATTGTGTTTAAGCGTTCCCTTTATTTTTTTGAGCAGTGTATATATATAAAATTTCATTTTATTAATAACTTTTTATTACAGTTACTTTCAGAGTAACCTGATCTGTAACCTGATTTAGCCACTGATCTGTTTAGTGTTAAATCCTCATGTAAATACATTAAGCAGTTAAACAGGATCACAGTGAACTCAATTTGAAAAGTCACACACAAAGGCAGCACAAAGGGCTTGCACCACCCACCTTTTTATCCTCCTCCTGTTCCTCATCTCCTCCTTTAGGTTCTGTACTTTCTGCTTCCACTTGCCTGTAAAGTAAATTATAAAGAAAACATGATGGATTCAATCTTAAAATTTCAACGATGTATTATGAGTTAACCAGCAGGGAGCAGCCTGTCCGTTTAATTCCTTCAGACATGCGAGTAAGATTACAGCCTGCTATATCTTTTATTCCGCCAAACCCTGTATTCTGTAACACTGAAAACCAATTCATCATGACTTCACAAGCACCAGGGTGAAGTTCGAATTTTTGGAAATGTTGGGGGGGAGAAAAAAAAAAAAAAAAAAAAAAAAAAAAACTTACAAGCAAAGCTTAAATAAATATTAACGTTATGGACATGACATTCTTAACTAACATTTATTGTGTTCTAGTACACTAGGCTTTACATTAATAATCTTGGCTTTAGCTAATCAACATGTTTTAATAACCCAAAAAGCTCTTTATACTAGAGCCAGTTTACTTCTTAAATAATAGTACTAATAAATTTTACATTTAATTTCTGGGACGGTACAAACAAACATTAAAAAAAGCAATTGTAAATAAAAAAAAAATATTAAATAAAAATTAAGATAAAAGTTCTCATTGACATCAATCATTTTACTTTAACTAAATATAAGATTCATGGATTCATAATTAAACATATAAACTGTATGCTCCAGTGAAAACATACTTTGGAAGCACCGAACCAGTCAAGTTTTAGTAATCAGAATGAAAAACTCACGTCTCTTTGCGAAGCTGCAGGTGCTCAAACACCAAAAGGCCACGGGAATTAAGAGAGAGCAGCACTTCAGGCCCCTCCATAATGTCCAGTCTGAATGGACGAGCACTGACTATCAGTCTCTGGCTCTCTACTCCCAAAGACAGCACCATGCCATTATCATCCTTGGAAAGCACGGAGAGACTGATGGACAAAAACAACAATATTTCAGATCTTTCTAAACACACACAGTGTGTAAGACATATCACAGAAAGAGGATACTTACGGCTCAGTGGGTGGATCCCCTACCAGAACATCTGGCACCTCATAACGTGGCTTTAGGGGCTTCAGTTCATTTATTTTCACACGAGTAATGTTTCCCTGCAGCCTATAAAGCTCTAACAACAAGCGGACCTACAATTGCAAAAAGAAAACAAGAAAGCGTGCCAAACTAGGCTTTATATGACACATTTGACTTGTTTTTATACATAGAACCAAACAGTATCACCTATACATTAGTTTAACAGGATCACTGTCAATAAGAAATGTATTTGACCACACACCTTGTTGTTATCATTGATGAGCTGCAGAGTGAGTCTGGAGTCACTCAGCTCCAGAGTATCAAGTAAAGCTCGGTATGGGGACTGCCCCGGCTTGATTGCCCGCTGACGCCTAATTAAAGCACAACAAAGCATAACGTTTTATAAGCTTAGATTTTACCATATTAAAAACATGGGCTAGTTGATTTATTTAACTACAGATTTTTTATACATCATTGAGAAAGTACAATTCTATAAAACAATAAAACATATGTAGGACACAAAAATACCAAAACTTCAAGGTGCAGGTTTCAGTTGGTAAAATCAATCACTTACTTGCAGAAGCCACTCTGATCACAGGTTTTAAAGTTTCCTCGATCCACTGCACAAGTGCTGACAAACAGCAGGCAAATGCAGATACCAAACAGCAGCCCCATTCTACACCAAACAATGAGGACAAAACATGGAGGACAAGGAACATGTCTCATTTTAGACAATGGTATAAAATAAGCCTGTATTAGTCCCACAAGAGGGAAACATACATTCATTTTTGTAAATGAATAAAAAACCCATTTTAATGCTTAGATATTATTCACACATGTGGAAAATAGCCAGTAATAACAAGTATCAAGTATATTAAACATCACAGTCCAAGAATTAAAAGCTTAAGTTTTAAAATTACTACATTTTAAATACCTTCATAAGTATTACCAAGCTCAACAACTTGAATAAAACTGGACTAGTAAATTTAGAAAATGTAATTTTCAAAGGAAAGCCAAAGGTTAAATAATTCACTGCCAAAACATGTCTGCAGACATACTGAATAACAATTAATTAAGCAACAGTTGCAAATCATATCTAAATTATTATTTATCTTACTTTCCTTCAGCATACAATATACACTGCTCAAAAAAAGGAACACTAAAATAGCATATATTAGATCTCAATAAACAAATATTGAGAACAGGGAAAAGGTGTGTGGTCATCACCTGCAGAAGCACTCCTTTATAGGGGTTGTCTTGCTAAGTGCCTCTCATTTGCATAACAGCAAGTGACATTGATTCAGAATCAGTGTTACTTTCTAACTGGACAGGTTGATTTCACCGAAGTGTGCTTGACTTAGTTACATTGTGTTCTGTAAGTGTTCCCTTTATTTTTATAGCAGTGTAGATATGCAAGCACAGCGACTTACATTTTATTACGTCACACAATCCAAGCAATTGGAGTAAAGGATTTGGCTCCAAGTCTGGACAGTGACCAATCAATAACAAGTAACCGTCTGGTTTAAAATACTAAACTAGTAAGCTTTGAAAGCCCTTATTTTTGAAGTGAAGTGTTTAATAATACCCAGAATCGATAAATACCCAGAATACCAAATAAACAATGTGTTGTTACATTTTCACCATTTAGAAAATTGTGTTTGATTTAACATTGGCATTTATACATTAAGATGTGGGATTTTCACTACATGGCTCAATTTTATTGTAAGGTATTAAAACAGCTGATGAAAACAATCGAATCCTCAGCATCTCCCAGCGGAAGCTAGCGTCAGGTTAGCATTCCGGCTTTCATAAGCGTTTATAACATCGACTTGTTTGTATTTTTAAATAGTATGAGAATAAAGCTTTCTAAACCCAAACCAAACATATCTACAGTTTAAAATAAACTACCGAATGACGGTAAAACTTGGCACGCGACCCATTAGCCTGTTGCTAGGTTGCTAAAACACAGGCCAGCAATTTTAAAGCCACGCATTCATTCGTTAGCATCTTCATCTTTTAACGTGTGCAACCTCGTTTCTGACCACAGACAGACCCTACCTGAAGCGGAGCACAACGCTGCGTATTTACCGGCACAAAACACGCAAATACTCCGCGTATTTACTTTAAATACCCAACCTGAAATCTTAAATCTCCATTACCTTTCATTGAAGGCAGCCGCCATCTTGGATTGGCTAGTTAAGCTCCGCCTCCACCGGAGCTTCGCCTGTGCGATCAAGACTTACCGGTTACAGCGGGGCAGAAGGTTGCTGTTGCCATGGAAACTAATACGCCCAGCTAACTAACACGTGGACGAGTGTAATAGGATGAAATAACCGCTATTTAATTTTATGTATAATATTCATTCATTATCTTCCACCTAATCAGGTTGCCCAGGGGTCCTCATGCCCATCCAGGAGAGAGCATCTCGGGCGCTGGGCAGATACAAGAATTTGTAAACAGCTTATTGGTAATAAAACTAAACATGGGAGGAGCCAAGTCAGACAGTTAAATGTAACAAGTGACAAACTAATCTAGATATTGTGGAATTTTATAGTTATTAAAACTTTTTATACAGGATGGGGTCTAATCTCTTAAATTCCCCCTTGAAGAGATTCTCACCTTGAACTGGAAAGGGGCAATTCCTTTTTGGAGATGGGAGAAAAGTAGCTTGAATGCACAGTAAAAAAGAGGGGGTCAGACAGACGAGGATTTAGATGAAACATATAGAATAGAATCGCTATAGATTTATATAGAGCTATAGAATCGAGGCGAGCTCTGTGCTGTTCTTCTCAGATCCGCTTAATAAATATAATCTTTGTTCACTTAAGTGTCTGTCTCTCTCCCTTTAAACAAATGTGAGTTTTGTCCAATAAAATTTATTGTATTTTTGTTTTTTCTTTGTTTAAAAAAAACAAAAAACAAAAAAAAACTTATACTTAAAGCATCTCCAGTGTCAATTTCTAAAGATTTTATTTAAAAAAAAAGAAAGAAAGAAAACAACAGTAAATATAAGAATAGTTCAGTGTTGCTATGACCTTTAACATTTGGACTACAGGAAAAACACAAACAATGTTATTATTTAGACATTCATTAATAAAAAGATACAAAAAAGCCTGGATGTTTTCAGATATAAAAAAATTGTCCAATAGTTTCTGAAACATGTAAGGTGAAAGGTTTACAATCACCCTACACAAGTTGCTAGTCCATTGAAAAGCAGAAAAGGGCTTTTTCGTGATGAAACCAGAGTTCTCATTGTAAATCTTCGCAGACGAAAGCAAAAGCTTGCTCTCCTTAACCAGGAACTGAATCCAGGACCTTCACTACCACTGCCCTTATAAACAACATAAGTTTTTTTAACTTTCATTTTTTTATCTTCTTGTTCTCTGGTGTTCTGCTTAATATAAAAATGGACAATTTGCTATAGTGGTAAAGAATGGGTACAAATATAATTCTGTACTTCAAAAACTTCAAAACATTAACGTAGTTCTATATCTGAAATCTCCAACACAAGTGGCCAAGTCGGTCAATGTTCTTGTGAAGCACACTGTGCACTGGTGCGATATAACGTGCCACATCCCCATCGCGAGAAAAGTCTCTGAAAAATACTCCTTTCTCTGCATCAAAGGCAAATTTCTGAGGCAAAGGACTGTTCCCACGCATGTACTCCCAAACGCCCAGCAACAAAAGCCTGACCTCGAATGGGCTGAGATGAGGGAGGATCTCATGGATGTTACTTAACACAGGTGGCAAAAGCTGACCTTCTCCCATACAGGACACCAATAAGCAGGAGGCCTGGAGATGCCAAGGTGAATCTAGCACTAAAGGCTCCCTCGAGGCCTCCCAGTGGGCCAGCAATGTTGCCAAAAGTCCTCTTAGAACAGCTGAGCAGTAGCAGAGCGCTGGCCGTCCAACGGCCACTACTTGAAGAAGGTGAAACAGTACAGGATTGGCTTCAAAACATTTGCGGATGTGAATGTCTCGTTCAACTGTAGTTTTGGCATGTTCCTCAGGCGGCCAAGAGAGTTCTCCATTAGCTACATCTGGGCAGACATTTTCTACCAGAGCCACAGCAATAACTATAGCAGCCTCAGCATTAATTGGACAGGACTCGTCCGATAAGGATTCACCAGATTGACCCTGTCGGCCATTTCCCGTACCTTTACATGAACCATTACTGCGGCTCCCTCCAAAAGAGCTGCAGCACTGCACCGTGACAGCAAGCAAGGTCTGCATATTCTGCTTAACTTTATCGGGGTCGGACTGTATGGGAACGTGAGGGGGTTTCAGTCCTTTTCCAATCACACCAGCATGAAACACAGACCACACACTTCCAGAAAAATTAACGGTAGTGCCAAATTTAAAGTTGATGTCCAGCAATGACACACCCAGGTCTGGACCCTGAGTGGGTGTAATCGCAGCATGTTCATCACAAACTTCATTTTGGCCTCCAAACAAATCTCGGTTGCCTCTATGTAGGGCTCCTTCCACAAGCTGCTGCAAAACTATTTTCAGTGTAAGCGAAGAGTAAGCCGCTAGGCGGGACAACAGACGCATTGAGTACCCAACTGCTTCTCCACCACTCTGTCCTCCAATTTTCAGCCCTTCTCCTCTCTGTCGAAGAGCAATAAAAAAATGTGCAACAGCTGCCCGTGATATAAGCAGAAGATGTGCTGGAGAACAAGCTTTTGGAAGGTGGCTGCAAGACAGAAGGCGAGCCGCTGCTCTAGACACCGTGGCATCACCATGAAGTAATAATGGACAGAAGTCGTGAAGATGCCTGGAAACGGCGGCTCCAACCTGAGCTCCCATCGACGAGTAAACTGAACTTCCAGCCGTCGCACTGCCTGCTTTGGATTCATCCTCTTGGCTCTGAACTGCGGTGGCCAAGTTGTTTAGGAGCTGTGACAGTTCCCTACTATTTAGGTTCTGAGTGTGGATCTGAGCAATGCAGCGTAACACGGCTGATGGAAGCAAACCTAAGATGGTTGATGAGAGTGGGGTGTATAGTTGGGAGGCTAAGGCCAGCTCTTCAGGATTCCTGGCTTGGGTCAGCATCTGGCAAAGGGCTTCAGTTGCAACACTTGGGCCACCATATACAGACAACAGACAGAGCAACTGATGTAGCCAGAGGTGCCGTTTTCTTTCCAGTCTTAGAGTCTCAGCACAAAGCTCACTTACATGGCCCTGTAGTTCCTCAAGGAAGGGTATAATACGTGGCATTGCTGAAGAGGAGGCTGAGTGTAAATAGGGCTCATCACTTTCTGGTCGGTTGTACACAAGCTTGTGGAGATGCAGGAGGAGCATTTGAAGCAGCCGATCACAGGCTTCTCTAATACCATCATGTGGTGAGGGGGTGGGGCCTGAAATGATAACAGAAGCTGGAGTGGCAGTGTCAGCAAGAAAACGCAGCACACGCGCTCCACCCGAGGGGCTCTGACTGATGAGGTGTACGGCCAAACCCAGCATGTTTTCCAGCTCGTCCCTGGGCAGGCCCTGAAACTGAGCCTGGAGTTGAAGAAGCACAGGAGGACGCAGGATCTCCACCAATTCGACTGACACTGCACCAAACAGAGAGGGTGAGAGTGCAGCCAGCTGCAGCAAGAAAGGCACAGTGGCCCGGCGCAAATGCGAGGAGTTCTCCCACCCCGCAGTCCCTGATGATGGAGGTGTATTCTGGGGAGAGGTCAAGCTATCCTGGAACATTCTGAGGAGCTCTTTCTTAATGCTCTCGGAGTGCCTTGAGGCCAAGTGTCCGAGAATGCCCACTACAGAGCCAATTTTGGGTACCCTGCTGCTTTTGTCCATTGCTTGCTGTTGGCTGTTTTTTTCCCCAGAAGGACAACCATGAGCGTAGAAATCTTTGAGTCCACAGGCAAGCACTCTGCTGATGATGGTACCAGGGAAAGCCGAACCAATGTGGGCAACTACCCAGTCAAAATGAGGGGAGTGCTGTACAGATGTATCCAGCAAAGCGTCCACACATGCATCGGGGCACCATGGCAACATTGCTGCCAGACACTGAGAGTAGCACTCCATGAGGGAGCGAGTAGCAGCACATGACATCCATAACTGAAGAAGCTCATTAAGGCTGGAGGAGTGTGGAGCTGCTCTCCTTCCTGCATGCTTACTGCTGAGCTGGCCAAGCAGATCCACCGCCCATGAAGTCACCAACGGGGCCCACGCTTTCGGGTTCAGCTGAATGAACTCCAGCAGGACGGCATGGATTTCTTTGATGACATCCTCCAAATTTGATGCTGAGCTGTTAGTTCCTGCAGCCATACTGTTACTGCCACTACCACTGTCACTTTCAGCCTCCAGGTCTTGAAAAAACGATGCCACATACTCATCATAAACACCCCTCAAATGCTCCAGGACGGCTCCCCTGGATGCTGGGACAGTGCGAAGTAGTCGTACGGCACAGCGGGCATGATCACGGACAGTGAGTTTACGTCCTTGTGATTGGTCAACCCCACTGATGAAAGCTTTAATTTCCAAAGCGATTTCTTGAGGACTGGATAAAGACAAAAGCAGAGTGTATGTAAAGTTTTAAAGACATATAAAAAAAATAAAAATTCTACATTACATAAAAGTATGTACTTATTAGCAAAACATCTTATTAGCAAAACATTTTATTAGCGTTAATAAAAATCCCACTAAGTACTATGGCTTAAGTGCCCTTGGGCAAAGCACATAAACCCAATTGCTCGGACACCATGTGCTCACTTCACTCAGTGTGTGTTTCACTTCACGGATGGGTTAAACGTGGAGGACACATTCCTCTGTGTGTAAGTAAGTATAGTAGACAAAAAGTATATGGTAACACTTTCCATGAATCTGGTATTGATAATGCATTATAAGTGCATTCATAAAGCCTAATAGCATTTTTGATAAGCCTTTGTTAATGTACATAGATAGTCATATCATAGTAATAAATTGTTATAACATAAGGCTGTATAACTCAGGGTGGCAATGCATTATATGAACTTATATAAACTTTTGATTTTTTTTGGATGATTATTTGTTCTTAATTAAAACTAGATGTTTAATTTTTACTTAAAACCTGTAAATAACATTTATAAGCTTTTATAAGTCATTATGTACTCAAAAAGGCAATTGATAACTTTATTCATCCTCTAATCTTAATGATTGCAGGATATTTGTAGTTGGTGTAATACCTTTAATCCAGACGTACAGATTAATTTAAACCAGTAGAACACACAGTAAAACAAATACCAAGCCATGCCAATAAACTGCAGTGTTTAGAAACATCCACCACCCAAATAATATCTGACCTGTAAAGGTCCTGACCACATAACACAGAGTAAAGAGGACAACCCCAAAAACCTAAAGCAGACTACAGTTTGTCCCTGTAGAAGGGCAGTGTCTATCTGAACGTGTAAACACACATACCATATATTAATATGAGATATAAATCAGTATATAGTGTGTTATTCCCACCTGTAGTTACTGTGCGGAGTGTGAGCGCTCTGCATCGACGATAAAGAACTGCTGTCAAACAAAGCACACATGGTTCACACGTTTAACCCCAAACCAGGCATTAACTTAATCCTGAGTTTAATCGAACTGAATTAAGCAGCAAATAAAAACAGTTAACTGCACTATACTACAAATTATCCACTGAATAGACAGATCTGGCAACGGAAGTAGTATAACTTCTTCACTGATAACGGGGTTGACGCCGAATCATCAACACTCCCCCCTACTGTACGGGAGTAGCAAAGCAGAACACAGTAGTATACAAACTAATGGCCCTATTCGGTGAGTATACAAGTATACTACAAATTGTGCGCGTAAAGGGGGTGGGGGGTGGGGTTGTTTAAAGTGCCGTGGTTATTATGATTTTAAACGCAGCCCTGGTAATGTTCTAGACATTTCACTTTTACATTTTAAAAAGAGGAAATGCAATAATTACACTGTTTACACATTTTTTGGAGATTTGTGTCAGGTCCACTGAACTTACCAATGTGGGTCCTTAAACAAGACCCTTAACCCTCAATGGGAGACTGTATCGATCCTGTGTTCTGACCCTAATCATAAAGTTGGGATACTTGTAAGTTGCTTTGGATAAAAGCGTCTGCTAAATGCAAATGCAGAATACACATTTACATCCCCCATCACTGAAGCTGAACTGATAAGATCAAATGTGCAGCTGACAAGATTAAATACACAGGAATGCATTAGACCACTGATAAGAGTGTAACCTCATTCCAAACAAATATATAGAAGTCATACAAAACACACCTCTTTCACTATATAGATGGCAAATATTTTATATATACAGTTATTTTGAAGGATGAAAGCAGCACTAACTGACATGAACATAAAGAATAATAACCAATTTATAATCAAAGACAACTTTTTTTTTCCTTTTTGACATACTGAACCCAAAAGCGTTTCCTCCAGGTTCTCATGTTTCCTCCCACATTCCTTAAACTTGGCTTCAAGGTCAATTGTGTATTTCAAATCTAAATAGTGTGTATGTATGTGTGGCTGTGTGAGTGAGTGTGTACCAGGTGGTGGCTTGGTGCCCTGTCTTGGGTGTATCTGCCCAGCACCCATCTGCCCAGCACCCACAACCCTAGTAGAGCAATAAGCGGAAGATAATGGATTGATGGAGTGACTTCTCTAAATTGCTCCACATAGTCTGTGTGTGTATGAGTGTATCCCCAGTGATAGATTGGCGCCCTGTCCTAAATGTATCTGCCCAGCTCTTATAACGTTCTCCCCGGGATGGGAACCCATCATGAAGGATCATTAGGTCTGGATGCACTGTTCCCTGTGACGTGGCATGTTATTGTTCCAGTAAGTCATAGTATTTAATGTCATGTGAACCTTGTGGTTGTTACACTTTACGTGATACACGTTGTTTCACATGATTCTGTCAACGTTTCTCACAAAACATGAACAAAATAAATTACAAAGCCTAACGATACAACATTTAGAGATGATTATTTATAGATAAGCTGTTGAATAGCACAGACCGGTTCGACAAGCCGAATTCAGGTTTATATGGAACGTCAACATCGGCAGGCTAATTCTAACCAAATTATTTGTATGAATTCATATATTTTTAGCGAAAGCAACTATTTTTTTAAACACTTCCTTTGTGACGGAGATAAAAGCTGTGGTGGCTTTTAGGGGGCGGTGATCAGCTGATCTCTCACGTTTGACCAGCAGCCTCTTGTCTCACAGACCAACACACAGATGAAGTGAACTGTCAGCCGGGTGAGTGTTCTGAGCTTCTTACTGACACAGCCGACATTAAATACAGAAAATACACTGCGATGCTAAACAAAGGCACTTTAAGTCTATTTTGTTAAACCGGTGTTTTTTTTTAATTCCGGAGTTTTCGCTTGTGTTCGTTCGGCGTTGGATTTACTCGTCGTGTATCTCCGTCACTGAACACGAATAAACCCGATTTTATATTTGTGTCAGTACTGTTTTTTTTAATTACATTACATCAGTTTAAAGGGCGTTGGTGTTGTGGTGTTGCTGAAAATACCAGTCTATAAAAATGTGTAAATACACTGCTCAAAAAAAATAAAGGGAACACTTAAAGAACACAATGTAACTCCAAGTCAAGCACACTTTTGTGAAACCAACCAGTCTAGTTCGGAAGTAACACTGTGACTCAATTTCACTTTCTGTTGTGCAAATGGAACAGACAACAGGTAGAAATGATCAACTCTCGAGAGTTACTTAGCAAGATTTACATTTTGACCATTTTGATATTATTTTGTTTGGACAGAACATCTTTTATACTTAGGGATGCAGGAAGCACTTTTCCATATTAATATATATGTAGAGGATCGATTGTTTAAGAATGTACACTGATCTGTCCAGTTAGGAAGCAACACTGATTGTAAATCAATGTCACTTGCTGAACCCCGAGTGCTTCTGCAGGTGGTGACCACACACCTTTTGTGTTCTCATCCTTTCTGCCTGACGTTTTGGTCCGCCT
>JAOUQT010000033.1:10782679-10797196 GCA_025769995.1 Xyliphius kryptos
ATCACAGAACTAATAGTTGTCCCATCCTGCAGGAACCCATGAGATTCCCAAAAAATGCATTTATTTAAAAAAAAACACAAAAATGTATATATTTATTTATTGTTTAACGTCATCCTCAGCAGCAGTGGCTATTCTAATGACAGGAACACAGTCACATATCAAATACACAAGTTAGTGACAATTTAGCATTTCCAATTTACCCCAAAACATTGTTATCGATGACCTCATTAGATAAAACCCATCACTGATCAAATTAAAATAGATGACCACATTATAAAATGGAGTTACTACTATGGTCATGTGAGGCCTTCACGTAATAATAGATACTTTATTGATCCCTGTAGGGATATTCTCTCTCTGCATTCAACCCATCCAGTGATGAACACCTGGAGCAGTGTGCTGCCCCCACTGAGGCACACAGGGAGCAGTTGGGGATTGGGAATACATATGAGTTAGGCTCAGAATTTTTTGTTGGATCACTAAACTCCAGCATCATCTCTAATGAACATATAGAGGGTCACATGGGAAACTGAAAAATTCTAAGCCATGCGACGTCCTAGTTTAATTTTTCGCTTTTTTTTATCTCTAAAAATGGGATCTCAAGTTCAAGTATTGTATTTGTAAGGTAGGAAATTTGAGCGTCACATCAAGACCAAAATCAGCAGAGCAGCAGTTTTAAAGCAAAGACACCGCAGGGAATTGAACCCCGTATCAGAAAAACCAAGAGTGCCACCACCGGAGTCTTTTGCTTTTTTTTTTTTTTTGAGGCTAAAAAGCAAAACCTGAGGAACAATATGGTTCCCACAGGAAAAGAAAAACCTCAACTGCTGCGCTACGACATTCTGGTCTTTCCGTGCTGGCATTCATTTTGCCTGAAACTACAAAAAGAGATTTCCCCAAACCCACACAATCCCCTTTACAGTAACAAACACTTAAATTCACGCCATTAAACGTCAGTTCACGTCAACATTGGAATAAAATGTTTTCACACCCTATAGCCAATGCTAAAAGTAATTAATGATTACCAGTCCTCTTGGTCTTGACACTGGATGAACACGGCCGACGGAGCCTTGTGTTTTCTGTCCCCTGAAACTAGACACAAGTTGCAGGTTTTCCCTTCCCCAGCACATCCTAATGTCTTTCTGCAATTTTTTGTATTTAAAGACTTTACAACAGACAAATCAAACTTAGCGATTGAGCCGGTGAACCTTTACAATCATGATCCAATCACCCCAACACGAGCTGCAATAAAAAGAAAAAGTAGAGATTATGCTCCCCAACCCCCCTCCCCAAATTTCACCTTAATCGTATCTACCAGTCTGAAACATTCCAAATGTATGTTACAGCAGCCGAAGACAGTTGGGACAAGACCACACATCCATCCACTCAATTGGGGACAGTTGTTAAACCAGAACGAAGGTGGTACATCTGCAAAAGAGAGAGAGAGAAGGGAAATGCCCCCAACCCACCCACCCACAGCTACACTCAACACGTTTACAATTAAGAGAATTTGCAATTTGATGTTTATGTAGTGTAAAAGCAGGTGTGCATGCATTTAAAATTTAATGCTACACTTTCCCATTAAATGAGATCCATGTTTACTTAACTCCATTATCAGGTAGCAGAGTGATGCTCAAATAGCAGCAAGACAAGCCACAGGTTGATCAGTGTGTGACTGGATATTCCAGTGCTCCAAACTTTGGGCTGTCCAAAGCAGCATACTCATGACAAATTTTTCCCCCTAAGCAAAATTAACCTAAGAGAATAGAGGGAAACAATAGGAAGACGCGCACACAAACACACACCAACAGCACACAGAAAGCACTGAAGGTCTTCAGCAGGTTGGACCATGTTCAAGCAGACGGGAAGTAGGACCACCATTCAGCTAAGACTCATTGACCACAGACAGCTCCCACATACAGCTAGGCATTTAGATGCAGGCATGTATTAACTCCACAGAAAAGAGATCTGGAACAAAAAGGCTTCTACACATACACATTTGCACCAAACTTGTTGCAATGAAAAATAAAGCAACTATGTTCCTATAAAAGCCTATGAATAGTAAAGTATAAAAGTACACCTGAAACATTTTAATGTGCTTCACATGATCCAAGTCTCCTTTGCGTTTAACAGAATTTCTGCAGAAGAAACAGAGCCCCTCCCAAACCCACACTTTCAGACGCCAGTGCTGGTCAATTTAATTAAACCACACAGTTGTGCGGCTCAACACTTAAGCTAAATTTGAATCCTGCCGTGCAGTTGCACAACAGCTGAAAGTTTTGCTTTACAGTTGCAAAGCAAACGCCCTTAAACCTTTATATCACCTTTGCAGTTGCACAGGCAAAAGGATAGTATATTAAATATCTGCCTCAAATTAGTTGTCCTGCCTGTTGAGACTCAAGGGAACGGATGAATCCGGGACATATTTCCAGCACAGACGGCTTTCTTCCAGGGGCTTTGATTCTGAAAGATTAGAAGTCAAAAACAGACCCCTGCCCTTCCCTCACAGCAATCAAAATATTAAGTGCTCTACAAAGCATAAAATAGTGCCAGTTTCTTTTGAAAAAGTTATATGAACTTGCAGTACCTCAAAAATGTGAAATTTTACACCATGTTAAATTCAATTGAATTCGGACATTATTGCCTTTTCATGAGGGTGTCCCATAAAGCTGGAGAATAAGATTTTTCTGCCTTCATTTCCACCTTGAAAAGAGTTGTCACCAAGCCCCGGGATGATCATATGCTCTAAAGTGCCAAATTCAACCTGAAAAGTATGAGAAATACCCAAAAGATACCCCCCCCAAAACACCAAGAAAAATGCATACTAAAATGTTTCAATCACATCACTATGAATTTATTAACCAAAGTGTCATTTACAAACAGGCATCAACAGACAATTGCCAAGTAAAATGAATTAAATATGAGCCACAAAAGATTAAGATGAAAAAGGCTGACAAATGCAAAAGCAAACCTTGGTACACTGTTAGTGATGTTCAGCAGTTCTTGAGCATGGCACACTGGAGAAGGGGAGAAAGGCCTACAACTTCCCCATCCAAACAAAATACCAAACAATACAAACCAACAAAAAGGAATGTATGCAAAATGTATGCCAATCTTAAGTTGTACAGAATTTACTTGCCGTTGGAACAGGTAAACCGTGTTGCACCTAAAATCAGCAGCTCTGATCCTTAAGAAGAGGGGGATAGCTAGCAGCTGAGGCGCTGGTTGAGGGTTTGTCTCTAAATCTGCAAAAGTCACAGTTAAGCAGCCCCCAACCCATTTCCGTATGATTCTAAATCCATAAATTCCACACTGCATACACATTCAATGCAATCCTGACAAGGTGCCATCTTATGATACTTCAGATACCTCTGGTCTCCATTTTTGTGTCTCAACTTTGGACTGGCTGACTTGCAGTGTCATATCCCCAGGTAACAGAATTCATCACCATACATTTCACAGTTCTCTAACTAAGCCCATCTGAAAGGTTGAAAAAGCTAGAAAAGATTTTGGTTAACACCCCACCCCAAAGAATTGCACCCCAAAGCACAGATCTACAGGAAATTCCTTGTGCCAGTTCTAATTAATTAAAAATACAGAAAAGTCAGTATGGTAATACCTCTCTAAATCCAACAAACGCAGATGGTTTGCCCTCCACATGATTACTTCGCTGCATACAAACTTAAACCGGATACACTACATCAAGAGATGCCATTGGTGCTATTGTTTGGGCCTGTGGAAAAAGAGACTCAAAGGCAGTTGCCCTCCCCTTCCCTCAAAAACGTGGTACAATGTCATCACACTAGATACCAGTAGACCACATTTGCAGTCTACAGAATTACACAAGGGAATAGTTATTCCCTTAAGTAAAACTGCTACATATTTTTCTAGCATCATGCATAAATGTAGGGAGATTTTACCAGCAAACGATACAATGAATGGTCTCTGCACTGAACACAATGAACATTTTGCGACAGAAGAATTTGCAAACTGACAGGAACTTGAGCAGCAAACAACCAGCCATGTAGCTTGAACCCTGGGACACACCTACTGGATCATAAATAGGGGGAGAGAGAGAGATACGGAGAGAAAGACGCCTTTTCTCCTGGGAGACTACATCCAAGTGGAGCGTGGGTGCATCGTTGACTACAGGCACTCATTGCAGCAGAAACCCGACTTGAGCAACAAAGAGGACGAAGCACGCATTGGAAATTCACACACACATCTGAAAAGAAAGAACAGAGCTTCGCGAGCAAATGTATTCTGCCAAAAAATGGGAGGGAATTTTTATTTTTTACAGATACCTATACCCATTATACAAACCAGACTGCCTCTTCTAATGACACTAAGACATTGTAGACGACCCTGCAAACCCCCTCACTCCCTGTGATGCCTCTCGTCTGTTCTAGCTCGGCTGTGCTCCCTCGTGTGGTCACATGTGGCGCTGTCGCTACACTGTCTGAAATCAGATGCCTCTCTGGATCAGAGCCCATGCTAGTCTCTTCGCTTCCCAGTCCGCATTCCCCTGTTCCTCGCCTGGCTTTGGTCTTGTCCCCACTCCTGAGATCGCATCGTCACGTGGTAACAGCTAATTGCATTAAGTCCTTATTTTATAATCTTAGTCCATTTCTTCAAAAAATAAAAAAAATCCAGTCGACAAGAAAAATTACGATGTTTTACGTATGATTTTTGCATATTCGCATTGCGTGTGTTGGTAAAAACAAAAATACTAGTAGTGTACTAAAACTAGATTCTAAGTTTCGCTTAAATATAACCAAGATAGTAACTATAAGGAAAGTCAAAGAGCGACTTCAGTTATGCAGAAGGTTGCCCTTGTAACCAACTAGGTAACATTAGAATATAAATAGCAATTAAACAGAGAGATTAAGGATTTCTCCCAACGACCTAAACTAGACCTTAATTCTGTTACATACAGCGCCTTTAACAGCGGCCATTTTGACCTGTTTCGCAACTGCGCCATTTTCTTTGCTTCAAAAAATATCAAGTATGTTGTCTGGAATCGGCTTTCCTTTTCTAATCCTCCAAACTCACGTAAACGCAGATATTTTATTAATTAAGAGATACATAACGATTTGTTTACTGTACGTAATAACCTTTTATGCATATTGATTTATGTTAAAGAAAATATGTTAAACAAATCCGTTAACCTTCAAATAACCAAACACTGACATTACTAGAAAAAAAAAAAACCCTCCTATATCCTAATACATTAGACATATATCGTCAGAGGAAAAAATGCCTACTCAAATAGTGTAGTGTACCGCTTCGTCGAAAAAGATTCTATTAGGAAACATTACAAAATACAAACTGCAGTTATTTTTTAACACAAACACTCTAAATGAGAACTTGGCCTGAGTGCCCAACAATAAAAGACAAAGAAACAAAGCAAACCAGCATCGTTCCAAACTGCAACACCTCAAATCACAGTAACAGCGCCGCCCAAAACTGGCTGGATATCGTGTTCGCCTTTATTTATATACTACTGTGCGTCGGTTGGTTTAAGAGTGTAAAAAATAGTTCCACTGTAAAACCTTGTATATATTTACTATCTGGACTATCGAGAAACACAGAACTATAATCATAAATATATAACATTTTTATACATTTTACAAAATGTAAAAATTCTAACAAGCTAATAACTAACAACATCCCCGACTCCAGTGACATAAACAAATTACATCACAAACGCAGCGCGGATGAGTATGTACATGAGTAAGGTGATCTTGCTGAGTCTAGTCTAAACCAGTTTGTGCGACTGGATCTACTTTGCGTTTTACCGCACTGCGTCAGTGCGCATGCGGCAGTTCAAATAAAAACAACGTTAGATTTTAGCACATAGAACGTGCTAGAAGATTCTGGAAATTCGCGTGTTTTGAAATATCTTACTCCATATGATTGCAATAAAATAAACTATTTCTCAACAATTGCGTTGACTTATGTTGTTATTGGTATATTGATATACTTAAATCGTGAGTTATTGTGTTTGTAAAACATTTAGGGGTTACAGGACTAAAAATAATTGTGCCTAAAACTATATATTGATGTCATCATTGGTTACTGTATATACACACAATTTCTATAGAATGCCTACGTCTTTCTGTCTCGTCACGTACTTTTTTGGACACGTTTTGTTTTTGTCACGTACACCACGTACTCCCCGTTTCAGGCTTAGTGGGGGTGGGGATTACAGTATCCAGAATGTCTGGTTCGATTCCACAAATGCCGAAGTCGATTCAATAAGTCCAATTTCTTGATCAGAAATGAGTAAACAATGCTTCTACTATAAGAAATAACCAAAACAATTAAATAAAAATGTAAGCAAAAATAAAACAAAATAAGCATTTCTAAACATAAGAGTGTTGCAATTAAGTATTTCTCATTTTCCTTATTGTGATGATAGATAGATAGATAGATGGAACACATTCTTAATAATAGTACAGCAAGAGCTAACAAATGTATACATTGAACGAAATATTTACAATATTGCATACATTTTTGCACTGATACAGCATGGAAGTACAATACAAGATAATAGTTAATAGATAAGTACTTATTTGGGTTCTCAGTCATCCAGGCCATGGTAATCTTCAAGTGTTTTTAGTTGAATGTAACTGGACTTTATTTAGTTTTTTGAATAATAATTAAGACCAATTGCTTTCAAGTAAAATCATTATAAACAATCTTTATTTGTTGAAATCTTGTCAGAAATATATAGCATATTAAGTGATTATATAAACACCTAATTAGCTCTGTTGGAAATTTAGCTACAGTGGAACATTCCAAACTGCCCAAGGAGAATGGAGACAAGACCCATCACTATGATTGAAATTACTTCTGCACACGACAAATGTATTGCGACGTGCCAAGCAAAGTATTAAATAACATTATTTATTTGTCATTATACTACCTGAACGATGTGCTTTAAATAAAAAGTTACTAATATAAACTTAATTATACACTGCATTATGTCTTTGTAAAGTTGCATTCCAGCATTTGTCAGCAATGAGCAGCAGGGGTAAACATCTACCTACATATGCTGCAGAAAGTAAAGAAGCGAAACTTAATGAAATAAAAATGTACATTTTATTTAAATTTAGTTCAGCCAAACCAGCCATTAGAGAGCACAAGCCAACATATTTCTAGCACCGGTCCCAAACCCAGTTAAATGGGGAGGGTTGTGTCAGTAAGGGCATCCGGCGTAAAACATTTGCCATATCAATAATGTGAGTTTTTCAGTGATTGACTCGCTGTGACGACTCCTGATAAAGGAAGAGGCCGAAAGAAGAAGATTCAAACGTACTACAGCCTGTGAACTATGACAACAAATAATATATATTATATTTTTTGTACTTTTCTCTGCCACCACGGTTTATCACAGTGAGTTACTTGATTTGCTGATCTACCATTAGAACTCCAAACTGTGGAGGAACATTTTACAGGCTTCACAGAAAAAGCATCTTGCTTCAAAATTTGGTGTATGTGGCAGGCTCATTTGCTAGACTCAGTACAGAGTACTTAAAAATACATTTGTCTATCTTGTGCTGGAAATGTGGCAGTGGATATAGGGAAACTTTTAAACAATCTTTATTTAACATTTCAGAGACATACAATAATTATATATATCCATTACAGTCAGAAACAGATTTATGTCATTGGGATTCTTGGCTTAATTAATAAAAGAATACAAACACTTCTGTTGCTTTGTATCTCATGTAAAGTCCATAGATTCCCAAGCTTACTTGTTCATACTTTTAAGTCTGCCCCTAAGTATAAAAAAGATCTTCTAAATTCAATAAGAACCATCATGTATTAAAATTCCATACACACTTCAATCATTAAGTCATTATTACTATTCTGACAATGTACTGACAATATGACAAGACGTCATCCTCCTGTGATGTCAAACTTTCTAAAGTCGGTTATGAAATGATACTCAGGCATGGTCTGGTGTGAACGGCCTGCTAGACAGTATTCAAATGATAAACATGCACCTCATGGCATATTGTGACGCTAATGAGGATTGAAATAATGTCAACATATAAATGGCACAGGGGAAGTTTTACATACTTTTTTAAAATGTATTTATAAAAGTTTTTTACTTTTTATAAATAAAGTACATTCTGCTGATGTTACTTTCATACTTTTTAGTTTTTTTAAATGCAGGCTTTTTTTACAAGAGTACCTGCACAGTGGGGAATTACTATTTCTGAATAATTAGGATTACTTACTTTGTGACTTCACAATATAACTGCAAAAAAACTGTTCTGTTTTTGCTCAACAGTATAAAACTAACTCTAAGTTACCTTAGGTGATAGGCTGGATACAGACTTTTAGTGAGTAGCTCTAGAAACTTTGCAACATACAACTAGTTTGATCATTAAGATTTGACTCACAGGGTGTGGTAATCACTTCAGGGCCATTTACACCTTCTCTGTCAAGTCACACTAAGGGACTCGCCTGTAAAATAATCTATATTGTCTGAAAGAAAAGGCTATATTTTCTAGTTTCAGTACTAAATCACCTAATACTGTCACATATAATAGAATATATTACCTTTTTCATACTAATATTTCTACTTTAAGTCATTTTTGCTATAGAGAATTTTTACTAGCAATAGAATACTTTTTTTGTAATTTATAGAATAGGTATGTGTATCTAGGAAATGGATCTGAATAATTCTTTAATCATTGAACATGACACGTTTTAAAGTCATAACATTTGACAGATTTATAAGCTGGAGCTTTTCAAACCAGTAGTCAAGGCCACGATTGGCAATAGAGTTTGAACACTGTTATAAATGCTCATTCTCATGAAACCAGATGTTTTTAGAGGAACAACTGCTTGCACCTTAATAAGGAGGAAGACATTTTACATCAACAAATAACATATCTACATTAACATGACATCCACTTCTTCCAAGTGCAGTAGCAAACTGCCTGAAGTTCTGAATCATATAGACCTGTATGTATGAGTCATTAGGATTAATTTAAAAAAATTTTTAGAAAATGACTGGGTGTGTGATATGTTAACCCAGTTTTTAGTAAATGCACTTTTAATATAATGAGAAGAATACTTTAAATACATGATTGCACATAGAACAAGTTTAAGTCAAAACTTTAATTAACTACAAACCCTGATGTTCCTGTTTATGCTTTTCTACAACATTGATTGTTTAATGCAATACACAAGTCATTAGGTTCAATGTAGCTTGATGAATCACAGTTTCCTGACAAGTGTATTTTAGACTGATTACATGACATTAGATTCATCATGGACATGGACGGTTTCGGATACTTCAGATGTTGCAGCTATGTCTACTAATTAGACGATACAAAAAAATATTTGTTATAGGAAAAACAAAAATGTAATTAGGTCTATATTATTGGCAAGTGCGTTAAAAATACTACAGCATTGACATGACACTGCTTTGTGGATAATTTGCTTTGGTGGAATTTCTTATTTAATCTTTACAATGAAGAGACAGATGGGAAAGGGTGTTGTTTCTATGCATAAAACTTCACAGGATGAATGTAAACTGCAAAAACACCAACAATTTCCACATAAAGATGTATCACATCATCACCACAACCAACACAATTCCAGATCAGCTGGGTACGTACAGAAATGTATTTTCTTTTCACTTTGAATTCTGAAACATTTCAATCCTATACATTTGATGTACAGTCCACATTTCCAGAAGAGCTATAAGTGTAAAAAAAAAATAAATAAATTAAGAAACACATTTTGTTTAATATCTGAAATAATAGATATAAATGTAGCAGTTTTGTGAAGTATTTTTCACTGATAAACCTTTGTAAAAATAAAAAATACAGTATATTTTGTGATGCCTGCAACACACATCAAGATATTAAAAGGAACATCTAACAAATCTTAATATGTGCAACGGTCTTGGTTCATCATATTTTTACAATTGTTGTGAGAGAATTTGAAATGCAGTCAAGACTGCAATAAATGTATGTCTTTTACCATATACAGTTTATAAGGTTATGAAAAGTCAGGAAGGTATTAGTGGGTTAGAAAGGTAAGAATGAATATGCCATAGAGCCCTCAGGCTTTATTGTTATAGAATCAAACATTATTTAATTGAAACTTAGAGATACTGGGAACTGGACCTCAATTAACCGCAAGCATATGACTGCCCCAGTACATACTGCCACATAGGCTTTGGAAAAATGCTTTTTACAAAATCTGCTGCATCAAGTAATGCAACCTTAAACTATATTACACAAAGAGGACACAATATTATAATTCTGCACAGAAACCCAGCAAGATGGACCCAAAGCCA
Source organism: Xyliphius kryptos (assembly GCA_025769995.1). Classification (NCBI taxonomy): domain Eukaryota; kingdom Metazoa; phylum Chordata; class Actinopteri; order Siluriformes; family Aspredinidae; genus Xyliphius; species Xyliphius kryptos. The sequence continues at coordinate 10,793,007 of JAOUQT010000033.1, forward strand.
GTAGAAAGTGTGCTCAGTGGACAGATGAGTAAACCTTTCAGCTTGTTTACCCATAAAAAGGGCAAAAGTAAATGCATGTGTGAGTGTATTAGTTCCCATGGCATGGGTGATCAGCATATATGTGATTATACCATTTATTTATACAATTTATAACATTGATGATAATGGTATTATCAATGATAATGGATAATAGATGATAATGGATAATGAAGACAATTTGTTTTTACAAAGAACTAAATACATTTGAAAATTGTTGCAGCCCTTTAACCCTGATTTAAATGTAATTTCTGTTCCAAAATTTTCCATAGGAACTGTAATGACTTCCATGCATTTGACTTCCAAAATCACCCAGCTCAACTTCAAAACACTGGGGGCACTGAGCTGAACACAATACAACGCTACTCCATTCCTAGGGCCTTGACATATAGCCACTCTTCTTCTTTATCTTCTTCTTCCTCTTCATCTGCACCAGGGTCTTGTTGGGACAGTGATTTGCGTCACCAATGCAACAAACCCCAGAATTCTGTATCTTGTTCTGATCTTTCAGGAACCAGACTGTTTCATGATGATGCATTAGGGAACATTGATCTGAGTGACTCTATTCTATGTTCTATTCACCATAATCACCCAAAACAACAAAACTTTGGACTTTTAGGTAAGAAACAACAGGCGTCAGATCTAGAACAGAGAAAATTACCAAAATATGTATGCCAGAGGAAAGATGAAGAGGAGATTCTGCAGTGTTTAACTCAAGAATATACTACCAGGGCACATGGGAAACACCACCAATTGGAGCTCAGCCAATTGTACCAGACCAGCAGCCTGGAACAAACCTTTGCCATCAAGGATGAACCTGCAACAACAGTAAATATTAAAAGACCTAAGAAGGCTTCCTCATCTATTCACCTGTCTGGCAAGGGTTTTCCTAAGAACAAAGATGAAGGTCAGAGGTATAGAAATGTCCAGAAAGCCAGGTCTATTGAAACACTGACTTGCAAGGGACAACATAGTTCTGTAGAAGTGCTGAGGCATAATTTTATAAAAGAGAAGCTTAAGTTCTCTGCTTTTCTGGATGAAATTACCAGACAGGTTATCAGCCATTCAAAATTCAGCTCTTTCCGGATCAATCCCAAAACCCCACCAACTACCCACAAGTTGCCCAATGAAGACCAAACACAGCAGGCTAAATCATATAACCAGGATTCACTATATGTTCAGAAAATATCCAAACAGCAAAATGTCCAGCCAGTAAAATCCGACAACAAAATGGAAAGAACAGATTCCAGTAAACATAGTCATAAGTATCAAAGTGGTGCACAGCACTGGCATCAGCAGCAATGCAGTCAAGTGAAGCAAGACTCCACATCTGAAAATTATCGAGCAAAATTACACAAACAGCAGCATGGAAAATACTGCCAGCATCTTCAAGAGGGTTCCAGCACCAGGCCTGAGACCATCCTGCAGGAAAAGCACTATAAAGTTAAAGCTAAATCGGGTTATAATGGTGATTATGGCACATATACAGAGCTAAATACTAAGCACAAAGTTTCATCTTTGCCTGTCGGACTGGGCATGAAGTTTGCAGAACAATCTTCTACAGAGACTGCCCCAAACTCAGAGAATATCAACAAAGAAAAACCCATGGGTTACAGGAGACACTCAAAGCAATCAAACAAGGTGAGCTGAAAGAACAGTATAGAGCAAAGTGAATAATTTTAAAGATGTCCCAAATATAACTCCTGTTAGGATAAAGCAATCGGAACCAATAAAATGTGCTACAGTCTTTGATGTATGTGTAACGGATTGCAGGGAACCTGAAGCTTAGAACATTCCTTTAGGGAGGAAATTTTGTCTTGCAAATTAATTTGTCTTGCAAATTAATATAGTTAATACGCACATTGTTACAGAAAAGGTTTTATAAGGAATTAAAAGCTTTACATTTACATTTTGCAGATGTGTTTATCCAGAACAACTTCCATTTACAGTATCTCTTCCTGAAACTCAGTAGTTAAGGGTTAAGGGTTTTACTCAAGCACCCAAAAGTGATTGACATTGGTGGGACTTGAACTCATGAACTTGAACTCAGTAACCCAACAGCTTACCCACTGGGCCCCTTAATATTCCAGAGGGAATAAAATTTCTAATAAACTTAACAAAGACACTTTAGCAAGTTAAACATGTATTTAGTAAAGATTTACAACACTGAATAATATTCAGGGCTACTTTTGAATGAATTCTCCAGTAAATAGTTAGGAATATTTAAAAAGTATATACTACATCTCAATACTACATGTATTTCTGGATTTTTCTCTCTAGTCGCTCTTGTGCAGATTTGAATATGCCATGTCAGTTCATTTGACACTGCAGAGAGAGAAAATGTGTGTGCAGTAATTTGTTTTTTTGTTGTCTTAGGGTTTGTCTGATGTCAGTGTCTAATTCTTTGTGCACAGTACGGAGAAATGTATTTTTTGTAAAGCAGGGAAATGTATTTTTCTTTCTCTGATATTAGAAAGTGAAAGCTTCAGCTAGTTGAAGAACATGTGAACATGGAAAATGTATGTTTTATTATGTACAGTTTTGAAGTATTCATTTGGCTTGGTCAATTTGTTGGATATTTCAATAGATGAACAGACAGGCTACATGCAGCAGTCCATATCTGTTCATTATTTTGGGTTCAGTGAACCAGCATAAATCAATGATGTACCAAGAAGCAAATGACTTTAAAAAATCAATTTCCCATTAATTCCCATTTAATTTTTTTGCTCTCATGCATGTTCAGGATTCAGCAAGTAGCACTGACAGAGTCAAGTGAGTGTTTTCTACTTTTTTATCTCACACATCTGAGATGTATTTTCATTCTTCATTTACTATGATTTTTGAGGTATATTTCTCCAGCAATACAGTTTTGTAACACAGTTGTTACTTGGAATTATTGAAAGGCACAAATTGACACTAACTAAACTCACATAATGCCTCACAGATTGCTGGAGCACTACAACGTGGAACTGCAGGAGAATTTGTTGCAGATGGTGTCATGCATTGAAAACATGGAGGCAGAGCTTCAGTGTACCAGGACAGAATTAAACAGTGTTAAAGAGAAATGCAAAAGGTAAAATATAAGGTTCATATAATTTTATTTATTCAATGAAATTGCATTTTTATATATAAAGTTAATTTAAATAATAATAACTATAAACAGGGAAATAATATAGATAAATAGTGTTTATCCACACCAAGCATGGTTTTAAACTGTATTTATCCTTGAGGAGAGAAGATCTGGAAGCTCGCCTCAATTACAAGCAAGTGGGGAGCAATTACTTGGACTGGTTAATGTAGTTTAAGGAAGCTTATTTTGTCCTCTGGTGGCAGTGGACATGACAATTATACACTTTTTTATTGTTACACCAGGTTCTCTTGTGTACACAAGTGTACACTAGTACACCTTTTTTACTCTAAGTGTTTATATTATGCAATATAACATTATTATATTACACAAAGCTAAACTATAAGTACAAACCACACCAAGATAGCATCAGTAGTAATCAGTAAAGAAGCAAAGTTTTTCTATAAACATCAGTGGCTCCAGACCAGACTTATAACAGAGATATAGCATATTATTTAAGAACAATGGCACAGTAGAGGCTCACTATTACACTCATTATATAGTTTATAAGCTACATTGTGCAAGTAAATGACCTTTCTTCCCCATTCTGATGCTCATGCATAAATGTGTTGTGTTATGGTCATGTGATTTACTGACTAGATATTTACATTAGCAATCAATTTAAGAGATGTCCCTAGAAAAGTGCCTTTATACGATGACTGTATAAGATCATGTATTACCCCATCTTAATAGTTGAAAGATGTTGTAAATGTACATCTTTTTTTGCTTATATATATATATATATTCTTCTTTTTGATTCTCTCTTTTATCAGGGGTCGCCACAGCGAGTCAGTCTGTTCCACCTCACTCTGTCCTCTGCATTTTACGCTTTCACACCAACTACCTGCATGTCTACATTGACCACATCTATATATCTCCGCTTGGGTCTTCCTCTCTGCCTCCTCCATTACTTTTCAGCCACTCTAGAATTTCTCATACAACACCACAGCTCCTCCCTCGACACCCTATCATAAGCTTTCTCTAAATCCACAAAGACACAGTGTAGCTCTTTCTGACCTTCTCTATA
>JAOUQT010000033.1:10835582-10847912 GCA_025769995.1 Xyliphius kryptos
AAATCCACACACACACACACACACACACACACACACACACACACACACACACACTCCTGTCACACTTCTCTTGGTTTGACAGGCTTTCAGGTAGTAAATCAACACATTGATTGCGAGGGGCAGCGGAGCGTCCTGGCTTCTGCTAAAGTGCCATTTTCATTTCACTAACGCTTTACAACCCCCCTACTCAACCTTTTTGCCCTCACCATCAGCATCCATAAACATTACCCCTCTACTTCACCTACTCCACTACACCCTGCATGTCTATTCAAATACACCTTTCATAAGCAGCACCATCTCCCACCATCGTACAGTCCATCTCATTTTGCCGATCTCAGCCATGTGGTCCATTTTAACTTGAAAGGACTTTTTACTCTGAAGGTCTCCAACATTGCAAAGGTAAGTGGCTTCCCTCTGACTTGTCATGTCAGCTAATTATCAAGACCTTCATGAGTTGAGTCAGGTAAGCAGTGCCGCAGCCCTCTGGGAAAACTTGGGGAGGTTATGAGCGAGAGATTATGAGAGGGCGAGAAGAACGCAAGCCAAATAGATCCAGACGCAGATCATATCAAAATAATCTGATATTCTGGAAATCAGATATTCTACACACAGTCACGTGACTTGTCGATTAATCCGATTTTTAGCAATATGTTGCGAACCTGGTATGTTTGTCACTTGGATGGCTGTTGTATCTCTTCTCCAAGATGAAAAACATAAAAAGTGGCAGTGTTGTCCTAAAAAAATATTTTCATGGTCAAGAATTACTGTCAATGTACAGGACATGCCTACAATGATGCAAAGTCTGTGAGAGGTGTATGCTGTGGCATCTTATGTTTTATAATTAAGCAGTTTTATAGATGTGGTAAGTCGAATAAAGAGCAAAACTGTTTATCCTTGAAATTTTACGTCGTTTAAAAAAAAAAAAAAAAAAATTGTTAAATTTGTGCCCAGAAAACCTCAATACAAGCTGCAAACACAAAAGCATGACAAAAGAGCAAACAAATAGCTGAGAGCTGAAAAGGAGCAAGATCACAAAAGATACATAAGAAAGGAGGTTACAACAGACAAGACCTCATCTTTCTAGTATACAGAGCTTCTGGCATGAGGCAAACACTTCAGAATGCCTCATCTCCAGAAGATAAGTCTGTCAGCAGCTCCCTTTCCTGCATTTAGCACAGCAATAGTGCAAATGAAATAACACTTTGGTGAGCAGAACAGAAGAGGGCTGTGTACGAGAGAACAATAGGGAAAAAGTGAGAAAGTGCTGATGGGACAGCAAGAAAGTCTTGATTTAGGATAATTACCCTTACGTTTCTCCTGCTGTTCCCTATACAGCGGCATACGGTAAGCAGCTCATCAGATGACAGTACCTGATCTGCCCACTGCTTATTCCAAAAAAAAAAAAAAAAAAAAAAAAAGGATGGCTTCAGACGAGTTCATCAAAATCTTCCTTTGCTTCCGAAGGCTTGTATTTGCGCTGTCCTCCTCCTCACCCGAAACAGAACAGAAATACCTTAGCACATAGAGATGAAGAGTCTGTCATTGGGAAAACACTGAAGTAAAGCAGGTGTGGGGTAAAATCAAGAAACACAAAGAATTAAAAAAAAAATAACGACTCACGTGTGACTCGTTTGCGTTATGTAGAGTTGATTAAGAGGAAATTTTTGCTTCTCGTGCCATTGCCAGGATTCGGGGTGTAATTAATGGAAGTTGTATTAAGAACAGAAGCGGTCATTCATTCTGTAGAAGGACTACGATTTAATAATCATCACAATGACCTACAATAAACTCACAGCAAAGAAAGCAAGAGTAGAATTTTGTTCAACGTTAACCATCGCTAATGGGACACAATGACTACTGGCGACCAGTATTCAGTGAGATTATACGGTTTAAACCGATATTCAAACATCAACCTTGGAAACAAGGACGTTAAATTAATTTGTTCCAAACTAGATTTCGATCATGAACACATACCTTTGTGAAGCCGACTGGGCGACAGAGGCTGTTCAGAGAGATGCCAGAACATGGACCCGAGGTGCAGGGCAGTCGTGTTATTTCACAAAAAACTTGACAAATCATTTATCTGCTGACCCCACTTTATGCATAGGGCGGTGGTGGTACGCTTTATCAAATCTAACAGGGAATTTGTCTGAAGTTTGTGGCCTCGGAAACCCTGTCCAAAAAAACTATTTGAATAAATGTGGGCGGAGGTGGTTCGTCTGTATCGTTTATTGATGCTGGAAACTTAAAATGGCAAACAGTAAAAACTGGTTATTGATACACTTGTTTTAAAAAAAAACACTTGCATATTTATTAATAAAAGCATGTTAATGGCAAAAATTGGAAATTAAATGAGTAACAAAAGGAAAAGGTTCATACCGGTAGTTAAAGAAGGTTAACCTCGCTCATCTCAACAGAATGATTTATAACATTTTACATTCAGTCTTTTACTTTTTTAAATATCTTTTAAGCCTGAGAACACCGTTCCAAATATGAAGTATAGGGGTGGCAACATCATGTTGTGGGGGTGTTTTGCCGCTGGATGGAGTGATGCAAGCTCAGACAGTGGGGAGAAATGGTGAAATCTTTATACATATGTAAATATGTACATTTCACTTTCTATGCAAACCCTATAGATCACATTCATAACTACACAAAGGGCATTCTATTGATGTAAATGCAACAAATTCATGCAATCGTAAAACTAATTGATTTGTTTTGTTTCATGCTTTTCTTAAAACAACACCTACAATATTGCAAGATCTAAATAATGTGTTTTAAAAAGAGAAAACTAAAACCGAGAACTTAATCTCTTGAAACCTAATGGGTTGATAATTATAATAGTATTACCTTCAGCAAAATAAAGAGGCTTATTGTGGGTTTGATAGCAGTCCCTTTTAATGCAATGCCAAAAGGCCATACTTTGATCATCAAACTGGTAGTTCAGTTAAAACTGGAGCTTTAGAAGTAATTAGACAAAGCATGGAATATCTTTTTTTTTTTTTTTTCTAAATCAGTGAGATCAAACATAATCAGAAGGCGTTGCTTGTAGGGCAAACACTGAAGAACAGAGACAGGCAAAGGAACCAGGAGATTAGTTAGACATCCAATATAATTACATCCACTCATAATTTGCTTTTCAGTGATGCTTCTGTAAAAAAGAAGAAAAACACATTTAGCTGCGACACTTCTCACAAAAAAGATCACAATGATCATCACACATAGGCATCACACTTACACCACCAACATAACACAAACATAGCACAGGGTTACACCGACACACTGTGTCAAATCCAATAACAACAGATGCTGAAGGAGTGTGTTATCCTGCGCATTCGATAAATAGTTAATATAATTAATAACAAAACACACATTCAATAACTGTCCTGGGTTACCAAGAAAATCTGGCAATCAAAAACTAGCTAATAGGAAAAAACAAAAGCTGTTAGTCCATTTCTACATTCAGGTCTAAATGGAATAGAAACAGTCGAGATGTTGACATATTCAGTGTTAGTTTGTTAGCACTGCAAACTATTTTCATAAAAATTAACAGTAAAGAATACAACTAAAGCGCAGTCAGTGGTAGACATCTATTTTAATATTGGCATTATTTTAATTTCTACATCCAAGACAAACAAACCTAACATAGTACAGAAGTTTGCAGACCAAACCAGTTACCTGTCTATAGAATGGCTTCCTAAATGGTCGGCAGGTTGATTGGGGCTGGGAACAGAAACAAGGATTTTGTCCTAAAGAAGTGTAATTTGGTGAAATGCTTTCTTTTTCTTTGGCCTTAAACAGTTTGTGTTGGCATCTCAACTCTGAACCACTGAACAGTGCTCATTTCTCTTGTGTGTGGTTTGTACAGAACGCCAGAATAACATTAAAGATGATTCAAAGTGACGGCCCAGTCCCACGGCATGTACTATGCTTGATCAAACTAGATTAATGTTGACAACAATGAGAGAAAAAATTGATGTGGAAAATAAAAAGGCGGACCGAAGAATTTAATGCGATCTAATGGATTCAGGGCTGTAAGGGACTCTTGGCTGGTGTCATTGCATATAACCCTGCAGCATACAGAGCAACTGGGACTGCTGATTGTAAGTGTGTGTACTAGAGACAAAGCACTGTGCAAACTGAATAGGTGAGTGCATTATGCGTGCAACAAGCATGAAACAGCGATGGTGTTTATGAAAGAAAACAAGGAGGGGAGAACAGACCTTCTGGGAAGTAGGCAGGCAGTCTGCTCTTGTACAAATCCTCGTCTGATTTAAGGAATACACAGAAAATGACCCGATCAATCTGACAAGACAGAAAAACAACAACAAAAAAAGCATGAAGGGGAGGGTGATGGGGAAAAAAACAACCAGAGCTTTACGAATAATGACACTTGTAGCCTGCAGATAAGATCACCCAGTCTAAGCAAATATTTTCTTCTCTAATGACCAGCTCAGTTTATTACAGTGTCTTCAGCTTCAGCAAACTCGTAATCCATTGAGCAGATGGGGAAGAGGCTAAACTAAGGCTCAAAGCTCATTTACTCCGACTGTGGTGGGGTAATGGGTCCGTAAGTCTTGCTATGCCTTGGGTCGGGGCTTTAGTCCCACACACATGCATGCTGTCTGTTAAATATCACATGATCCGGGACTGTAATCTTCCCTCACCGTCACACTTGGCTTGACAAGCTTCTGTTTTAAAGACTTTTAAAAATCAACATCATCAATACAAACCTTGCTTTGGAATTTCATTATTTTCAAGGCTTCTTGTTTTATGCTATAAAAAAAGAGTACATCAACGAAGGCTAAATTCTATTGATTTCCAGGACCTAGGGAGAAGGATGGAAAGAAAAACAGTAGACATCTAATAAGATCATTAGCTTTAATCTTCCATTTATATTCGTTTTTTAAAAATGATTTGAAAAAAATTACACCCAAATTATTTCAATATATACATTCTCCCTCTCCATGTTCATCCATCCATTATCTTCTCCTTCTTCCTCTACTAGGGTAGCGGTGAGGTTTCCCATGCCCATCTCGGGTGCTGGGCAGATGCACCCAGGACAGGGACAATTTAGAGCATTCAATTTACCTGGAATTCATGTTTTTTGAACTGTGAAAAGAAACCGGACAACCTTGAAAAATAACCTTGCGGACACGAGGAGGACATGGAAACTCGAATCCCAGATCGCCCAGTGCTGAGAGGCGAACGTGCCACCCGCTCTCTCTATAGACGTACTGTATATACAGGCCTAATCCAAAAAAAATATCATGGAAATGTTTATTAAGTTTCAGAATTCCATTCAAAAAGTACAAATTTCATAGATTACAGATTCAGGGCCCAAAATTTGAACAATTTCAAGTATGTATTGGTTTATTTTTATATAATTTGGGCTTCCAGCTCATAAAACCCACGAAAACAGGAATTCAAAAAATTGGAATACTGTGGGGAAATCAGCCCAAATTTTGCAGAGCATGAATGTTTTAAACTGAGTCTGACACACTAATCATCTACTAAACGGTAGAGGTAGAGGTGAGGAACAGAATCCAAACTGCTTGAGGTCCAGTGGGAAATCTCCAGAGTCAGTCATGATTTGGGGTGCGATGTCCGGTGCAGGTGTTGGTAAACTCTGCTGCAACAGTCTACCAGAATGTTTTAGCGGGCTTCATGATTCCTTCTGCTGAGGATCTGTATGGAGATTTAGATTTCAGCTTCCAGCAGGACCTGGCCCATGCCCATGCCACCAGTAGCACAAAAACCTGGTTTGATGCCCATGCCATCACAGTGTCTGGAAGTTATGGAAGCTGAAATTTCATTGATGCTTGAAATAAAGCTCTTCTTTGTTGTTGGGTCTGGCACCCTTCATATTCCTCTTGAGAATACCCCATAGATTCTCAGTTGGGTTCATGTCCGGCGAGTTGGCTGGCTAGTCAAGCATCATGATGTCATGGGCATCAAGCCAGGTTCTGGTGCTTTGGGCGGCATGGGCAGGGGACAGGTCCGGCTGGTAGATAAAATTTGCATCTCCATATGGATACTCAGCAGAAGGAATCATGAAGCAGAAGTCCTCTAAAACATTCTGGTAGACTTTTGCAGGGACCTTGGATTTAAGAACGCACTAGATTTTAAGGATGGATGCAGCGAACATTATGAGTTTAAAGTGTGGGCCCTGAATCTATAATCTATGAAAGTTTAACTTTTTGAATGGAATTATAGAAATTTAAAAAGTTTTCCATGATAATCAATTTTGGAAAGGGTCTGTATTATATATTCTGCTAGTATTCTTACTTATATACTATTAGTGATTACTGAAGAAAGACACAAACCATTGCAATGAGAACTATATGTATTATCATTAGTCCCAATTAAACTGCTGAAATAGCATTGGCTCATTGGGAAAAATCCAATTTTAGAACCTGAACCTCTATTTACCTACAACTCTACTGTTGACATCACACCCAATTTGCTGTACTCTGTGGCATTTTAATTAATCAATCACTGAAAGAAAAGGTGTCAAAACCATCACAAAAAGCTTGTTATTTTTCGCTGCACCACACACAACAATTAACATTATGGTCACTGAAGTCTTCACACATGCCACAAGCTATATATAGTCATTAGTCAGTGAATTTTGTGTTTTAGCTGAAATTGAATGTTATCCTGTAAGATTTCTACTAATAAATCTATCAACCTTGGATTAAGCCCATGAGCAAACCAAAGCATCTGCTAAATCATTCATAGCTTGCAATGTGGTTATCTGAAAGAGGACAAGCACAATGAATGTAACCAGTAACCACACACTGGAGAGACAATTTGACAATGTGTCTTTACGAGCCACAAACTTTGTAAGAAGAAATCTTTGTATGAATAGTATATTGTAATTTATGCTGAAAGTCCCAGATTACACAGTCGTCACACCACAGGAAAACCTAAGTACACATCTTTGATCTCCTCTTGTGTGCTAAAAATGTAAATGTATAATTTGTGAAAATGCCAGAGCCAGATTACACAGTAATAGTTAAGGCTTGTTATTGTGTGAAAACTGTATTACCAACTACTTTGTAAAGTTACTGCAGTTTGTGTGACCTGCCACTTGCAAACTCATTTGCTACTAAAGGTTTCATGGGAACACTAACGATTCTAGCACCTAAATCTCTAACTAGAGGATTTGTTTAAAAAGGGACAAACTAAAATAATTGTCAGTTAGATATAGTAAAAAAAAAAAAGGAAAGCAAATGGGAATACAGTAATAAGAGTGTAGAACCAGGTTTGTGGTTTGTTTTCTTTTCCCCAATCTTTTCAAATGAGTGTGTTGGTGTAGTGGGGATGTGGGGGGGGGGGAGAGAGCTTGTTAATTAGACCTCCTTAATTAGCTCGTCTCTGTCACCACACAGATCTGAAGCGAAAGAGGAGCTGACAGCAAGTCAGTACACAGCTCAATGAGCTCAGGACTGGATGGGCAGAAAAAGAAAGGGAGAGGAGTGAGAGGGTGCACATTACCTGATGCTTCATTATGTGTTAAATCTACCCCAGTATTTCATCCACAACACACAGTGATTCGTGGCTGTGTGTGACCGTATGTACATAGCTATTACAAACCAGTTAAATGTGAAATCCCTTTTAGCCTTTCTTCATTTTGACTTTTACTAGAACCCACTCACACTATTAAATATCATACAGTAACATCAGCCCTTTTTACACATTCATAAATACGCACACATGAAAAAACACACTATGTTTCTCACACACAAACACCTTTGTATGGTGCTCCTCCAGGTATTCTCTCACTGTCTTCAGCGCCACTTCCACTGCTTGTTCAGGTGGGTATCCTAGATCACACACAATTAGATATAATTACATTTAAATAGTCACTCCATGCAAATAGTTATTCAATCCATCAGGTGTGACAAAAAATTTTTGGGCCTGAGATCTTCTTTTTCCAGTGGACAGGTCATCGTAATCTACCAGGACTCTGGAATCTTTTTTAAAGCTTTAAATGTTTAAACTTGTTACACATATCATGTTGATATTGTTAGCAATACAAGGCAATCCATGAATAAAAACATTATTCTGATTATTTGCACTGAATGCTGTCAGCTAGGTGTGAGTAGCCTGGACAGTAGCTGCCAATGCCAATTCTCAAACAGGCTTTCAAATGATCATCAATGAGAGTGGACCGATATCTGGACGTCATTATTTGTGTGTGAAAAGACTGATTCACATCAGTTTATTAAGCCAAAAATTTTTTTTTATCCAAAAATGTATGTCGGCACGTTTTCTTGTGTTTGAATACATTTCTACAGCCAGCACGTCTTAAATCTATCCAGTAGAGGCGCTTGACTTTATTTGAATGTTGAAAATTTTATTCTGTCTTACAATCTGTATGTAGCAGAAGATCTGAATCCTCTTCTTCATGTTTTTTATGTATGCACCAAACAGCTGTCACTGCAGAGGACTTGCCCGAATCGAACTTTGGGCATGTTTAACATGTTAGAGCACATTTTAAACATGCCACGATTGTGTCAGGGGGCGTGGCTGCGAGCCGGTTTGTAAATGGTGAGTGAGCGCACGTGTATAAGTGCTTCTGATACTGTGTAGTAATAAAGCGCTGATAAACGCAGGTAACGTCCTTTCATTCTCAAACCTTTGAAGTGTTCCACAGCAATCTACCAACATGCACTGGTTGATCGCAATCAATGTATTGGGCATGTATGCATTACATGAACCTAAAACTGAAAAAAAGACTTGGCATCTACAGCACGGCCCAAATAATACAATAAAATTCACCAGGAATAATTATAGAAGGTAAAGTCCTTGTTTTGGTTCCTTATTTAAACATAACAACAAATCTGTGAGCAAAAATTACCTTCATGCACAGTGACCTGATATAATCTCAGAATGAGCAGCAAACTGCATGCAAGGTTGAAAACAAAAAGTCGTTTAACTTGCCAAAAGAGATGACATTTATGTGAGGTTTTTGTGCATGAGCCAAATACACTCACTGAGCACTTTATTAGAAACTCCTGTACACCAATTCATTAATGCTAATACAATAAATCATGCAGATAGAGTTAATATTTACATTAGACAACAGAATGGGAAAAGTGGGGTCTAAATGATTAACATATTTAGCATATTTTATGACCATCATGAAGACAATGTCCTCAGGGCTAAAGCACAATGTGTGCTTTGAGTCAGTGTTTTATTTCGACTTTAACCAGGACACACAGATTGCACTTTCGCTGACATACTTGTTCACTCAATCTCTCTTAATCTGAGCACCTAATCTCTGCAGTAATCTATATAATCCTACATGGTACGGAAACTAATATTCACTGGCACCATTCTTGATAAAAAAGGGGGTATATATTTCTAACTCTGGATCTTGAGGAAATGACACCTTAATATCAGGATATAATGAAGTCCAGGTATTATTATTAGAGATTTGACTAAAATGTGTTACATAATATCACGTGGAATATAAATAATAAACCATGCCAGGACAAAAATAATATAAAAAATAAAAGTGTGTTGCTACAGGAATAATACATCAAAATAATTAAAATGTTTACAACAACTAGAAAGCAAATAATGAAAAGTCATGCAACAAATACAGCACTTACCATACACTCCAGTCGAGATGCAGGGAAAAGCCTAAAAGAAACATACAAAATACACTGTTGGTTAAATCAAAATCAAACACACTGCCATACTCCACAAAAAAACTAAATAATCAGCAGTGAACAACATTGAGGACATTTAGAACTACAGTTTCTCCAACAATAAATGCAGACTGAAATCTATTAATGTAATAGACTGTCAAAATGATTGCCTTTACCTTTAATATTTTAAAGGAAATTGCACATTGTTTTTAAAAGCCCCTCTCTATTACAGGTATGATTATTTGATATAATATGCATTTTTCTGAAACATATGCAATATATAATGGCACCCTTTTCAGACCAATGTGTTTTATATTGCAAAACAAGTTATTCTCTCTTACTTTTAAGTCGCTTTGGATAAAAGCGTCTGCTAAATCACTAAATCTAATAAATGGATATAATAAATGTAAAGAGGCAAATGAGGTTGTTCTACACATTTTTGTTTCACAGTCACCAAGTCAACAAGTGGTGGAGAAATAGTGTGGATGTTAATGTGGCATTCCAAACAAGACTCAACTCATGATTGTTTAAAAAAATCTTTAAAGATTTTGTTTGGTATTAAAATCATTCTCTTTCTTGTGTGGAGTCAATAACATACAAGTCATTTAACAAGTCTCACCGTTTTTTTATTACTGCCCTAAAAGTAAAAAAAATGCTTTAACATCAACTTTAGCGGACGCTTTTATCCAAAGCGACTTACAAGTATCCCTCTTAATAGTTAGGGTCAGAACACAGGGGAACATACAGAATCCCTGGAGCAATGAGGGTTAAGGGCCTTGCTCAAAGACCCCCATTGGTAGCGTCAGTGGTCCTGGGATTTGAACCCACAACCTTTGGATTGCTAGCCCAACACCCAAGCCACTGAGCTACCACACCCTCAACTGCTTGATTTGTGCAGCTGTAGAACTTTTTTTTCGTCTCATATCACTGTTGTGATCTCTTATATATCTCTTGGTTCAATCTATTTATTTAGATAGAAATGTGTGTTGTCACAAAGCAGCTGTACGGTGTTGTGAGCCAAACCCCCAAAGAGCAAACCAAAGAGACAGTGGCAAGAAAAAACTCTGTTATGATGTTTTTCAGGAAGAAACCTTGGGAGGACCGAGGAACAGTGGGGGACAGCATCAACAGCCATGTACAGATAGTTTGGAGATTAGGTGTATGTACTTAGTGGTCCATGTGCATCTATGCATAATCCATAAAATAGACCAATATAATGCTGATGGATTTCATTGATACTTGATAAACATACATTTTTTCCAGATGCATTAACTCGATATAATCAACATTAACAGACTATTAATGCACATTTTTTGTAAAAACAGATGATGCAGATAAATGATTAACCCCTTCATATTAACATCATGAACTCCGATACAACCAGTTGCCATCCAAATCTGTATGTATGTAACTCATTCAAATTTTGGTCCAGCAGGACAATAATAAGACATTCCCATGTTCGGAAGAAGTGCAAAACTTAAATAAAGACTTTTTAGATGAGGTTTGTATTTACACAACCTATGCTGTATAGAACAATGTGACAAGGAATAAACAAGGCATAATATTCTAAGCATTCTAGCCTTGGTGATTGACACTGTAAAAAACCCACACTATCACTGCTACACGAAAAAAAGAAACACTGATAAATAATGGACTGAAAAGTTGTTACCACAGCAGTGTCTAAATAGTGATCCATCCCGAGCTCATTAAAAGCATAAAGCCATCAAGGGCTCACAGGCGTTACTGTGTTTGCCTGCGATCATGTGCCATATGTTAATATGAGTATGTGTTAATGTGGGTGGAGGTGTGTGAAGATGTTTCGAGCATCTGTGTAATCTGTGTGATATTGACAAGACAGTAAAGTAAGTACAATCTCGGTCTAAAAACACAGTTGAACATGGTTTGCAATGGAGTCACTCAGTCCAAGCGGTTAAAGTATACTGCTGCTATTTATTTCTATTACCTTAATCATCCCTGTCCTTTCAAACAGAATAAATGTTAATGATCTACTGAACATTTGAGCCTTATAGCACTGTACAGACCCATAACGCTATTGTGCAATGCAAAAACAATTAATTTTGTCAATCTGCATCCAGTCAACACACAGTTTATACACACAGTAATGAAATACCTGTGCTGTGCCACGGTAGAGAACTTGATAACGTGAAAGTTGAAACGCAATTGTTTTTGAATGAGTGATGGCGTTGGAGTGATTATTATAGAGTGAGGTTTGGAATAGAGTGAGAAGGCATGGCGGAGCTAAGGTTTAGCTTCGTTTGTACCCGCGAAGACCCCAATCCAGGGTCAGAGGTGCCGTGTTCGATGGCGACAGCAAACGATCAATCGAACGTAAGAAAGTGGTCCATTTTTTCAAGGACATTATAGGGAATCATAATGCCAAATTTGAGCCTAGTTGGTACTCAGAAAGACCCCGAAGTGACACTGGTAGGGGTTCTTGCAATCGATGGCGGGATCAAAAGAACAATTAAATGTAGATGGGTAAGAAGTACTTAGTTTTTCCAAGGACATGATAGGGATTCGCAATGCCAAATTTTAGCCTTGTAGGTACTTGGGAAGTGGAAGAATAAGTGATGAGAGTAAAGCAGTGAGTCAGTGAGGGCTTCTGTATTTACAGGTATAGAATTAGCAGAAATTAATTAATTCATTT
>JAOUQT010000033.1:10862443-10877154 GCA_025769995.1 Xyliphius kryptos
GCGCCCGAGATGTTCTCCCCTGGATGGGCATGGGGAACCCCACCGCGACCCTCATAAAGGAATAAGCGGAAGATAATAAATGAATGTACTGGTTGGTCTCAAATCTCTTTATTTAATAACCCCATGATGCTGTTGGTTGGAAACTGGATCTGCTTTATAAGAATGGTATATACGTCTCCTGTTTTGTTTCTATGAACGACACTGCCTGCTTTAGTGCGATTGTGTTATGGTCAATAAATGTTAGACAAAAAAACACTACAATTTAAAATACTTTAGTTGTTTTCTTAGATCTGCGAAAAAAATGATTTCAGAGATATAGTTAAAATAAGAGTTATTACATCATAAAATTATAGCAAGTCTTGGGAAAGCTTATAAAAAGGAATCTCTGCAAAACAATATATTAAAGAACACTCTATTCAAACGCAAATGCATTGACAAATTATTCATTTTAAAAAACAACCAAACTTTTCTTACGGAGTAAACGCTTTGGAAACTGTGCTGGATATACTATTGACGGCATCACCATTTTTTGTAATTATTATTTTTTTTACATTTAACTAAATTTTCTAACCTCTAGGTTGTACCCTGACTGGTTCTTATGGTTGTTTCTTACCACTGTCCGTAGCTGGTTTTTGGTGGCTGTATGCAGACAGTTATAATAGCAGTCACATAGTGCTTGTCGCTCTGTTTCACCCACAGATCCATGAGCAATTGGCCCAACGGTGTGAATAACATCTAAAGGCAGAAAGAGAGGAATAGCAAAAGTTTGTAATAATTAAGGCAAACTTTATCAGTTTCTTAAAAAAATAATAAAATAAAATAAAATATAATCCTGGCACCAACCAATACTTCCACAGAGCAGTGACAGGTATTCACATGGCCATCACATGCCCTTTTTAAAGCCACATACATTACATTGTCTTGTTTAACGTTTTTTCTTTCCTGTCTAAAACCGCTCCCTTCCGTTACCTTGAAGTGCCGCAATTTCTGCGACACATCAAGTAGGAAGTATTACTCATGTTTTCAGCGAGCGTGAAACAAGGACACGAGAGGCTGAAAGTGAAAAATAATGACAGACTGAACAACTTTTATCACACATCCACTATTGTCTACCGTCTTTCTAACCTTTTCCAGCAGCCACTTTCATGCCCGCTCTGTTTAGACTTTTTTCTCCCAAGGTCACTGAAATTCCGATTTAGTTGCTGTTTCTGGCCAGTTTATGCCCCTTGCTTATCTGTTTCTCTCTCTCATCTTGGCTTTCAATCTTTGCACCACCTTTGCCACTTTAAACCATTGAATAGTTGTTCCCTTGAGCATTCTTACTCTAATGGGCATTAGTTTGAGCATCTCTATATCTCCTTTCTCTTCCTTTAAGTCACTTAGTAGTTCTGCTGATTTGGCTCGTTTCTCTCGTCTCAGTCTCTTGCTTCGGTTTTCTTTTATCAATCAGCTGGGTGCCATTCAGTCATTTCAATTTACGGTGGCATTTCACTATGCTTACCCACCTGGAATGTCCTGTATGCGGTTGTAGTATTTATAGGAAAACTGCATAAAATAGATGGAAGTACAGAAAGTGTTTTATTATTTGCTACAGACAAAAATTCAGAAAACAACATCTTCATTAATTATGCACAGAAACAAGTCTGGGTTAAATCAAATGGTATTTAAACAGGAGAAAGAACAGAATACAGTGACAGCCTCATTTTTTTTAGTTATTAAATGCGATCCAGCATTATGATTAAAACAGAAGTACAAGGAAACCTCATTGAAACAAACAGCAAATTGTTATAGACATCTTGTATCCTTCAAACATTCACTCTCTTCGTTCAGATGTTACTGAGACGCCAAAGTCACCTTTAATCGAAATTACACTCTGACTCTTCCTATAACCCCAGCCCTGCCATTAAAACCCCATCTACCTTTTCTTCAGCATTCTCACTTAGATGCGTCACGTTGCCTAAGAAACACACAAATTAAAGTGCTAATTTCAAAATGCCCTTTTTAAAGTGGAAAACATACTGGTAATTGCTAACATTAAGAAAACATGTAGATTGCTTGTTAATTGCTATTTTGTCACTTCCAAATGAGACTGGTTTTTTTTTTGTGTACCCCCCGTGATTTTTAATGGCTTTAGACGATCATGCAGCTTGTGTCTCTAGAAAGGAAAGAAAGAGTGAGATAGTGGAAGATAGAAGTTTTAATTCTGGTTCTTTTACTCTCTTATATGTGTCATTAAAGCTTAGAAAGCCACATCTGATCAGCACGGCAACTGTTAGTTTCCTATTTTGATTATCTTTTTCCGGCTAGGTATAGACTTCATCTTGCCTTTACTAGTGTAATGTACCCACTTCAGGCTTTGATCTCAAGGGCAAGGAAATATTAGATTTCTTTTCAGCCAATGACTTGTTATACTTTTCTTTCATCAGTTCCTAGAAGCAATCTATCTATATTGATCTATATTACCTGGATCAGGAAGGCTGAGGACTAGGGATGAGATGATTAATCTCAAAATTAATCGGTTTTGCAATTAATCATGATTAAACATGTTACAATTCATTTATCATTTTTATTGTAAGTGGTGTAACTCACATGGAACAAAATTAAAGTTACACTCGCTTCACAACTGTCTTTTGGATTTGTCCTCACAGGAAAAAAACTAGTTTTCTTTTAAATGGATATCCCGATATGTACTTTAAGGCAGGGGTTCTCAACTGGTTTTGGACTGGGACCCACATTTCAGCATGGTCATTAAATCACGACCCACTTTCATAGAATACAAACCGAAGAAATTTATGTTTTAAAAAAATTTAAAAACACATTTAAACATACATAAGCATGCAAAGTGAATAAAAAAAAAAAAACTTCCTCAATCAACAAAAATCCTCATTTAAAATTACATTCATGTTTCCCCCCCCTTTTTGCCTCTGAATGCCATCAAAAATTTTTAAATTTTAGAGAAGGGTAACCAATAAATAAATGGTGGTTACCATGGTAATGAGAATGCTACACTGTCTGACACTTGTCTCTCTCTGTGTTTTCTTTTCCAAGATAAAAGACAAGTACAAAATTAGATGAGCATTAATTATTCATTCATTCATTATATTCTGCTTAGTCCTCTACGAGGGTCGCAGGCACACCCAGGACAGGGCGCCAGTCTATTTCTTGAGCATTAATTATTCTTTTTTTTTAATGTAAAATGGTACCTGGGTTTTCGTTGCTACTCATTCCACAAACAATGGATTAAAAACTGAGGCAACTATTTCCATTTATATCATTTTACACCCGGTTAATTCATTATAGATACTCCAAAATACATAAAAATACATTTTATAGAGAATAATTTAGTAGGGTTTAATACTGATATCAGTACAAAAAAATTATACAGTATTTTATATTCTTATAATAAAAAATAAATATAAAAGACTAATGTACATGAACATTTAACAGAATGGCATTCACATTTCTCACCACTTAGCTGTTTTTGATCCAAATTAATAATAAATTCGACATCTACATTCAACAATCTCTGTTTTGTTTGGGCATTTATACCTTTTGCTAAATTAACCTTTATTGCTTCTTTTTTCACTACAATTAAAATTATCGTGGATTTCAGCGACCTTAATGCTGCGCTCATGTTTTTTGATGATATCCTTCTACAACTTGATCGCATTTCTGCCCTTCTGACTTCACATTCACTTCTCAAGGGAAACTTAACGGGTACAATGAGATGTAACGTGATCACGCCGTAAATACAAAGCAACCGTCAAAAAAATCCACTGTATTTATTTTTAACAACCCAAAATGTGGCTGCGAACCACCAATAGTAATACCCGAGTTTAAGGAACACAGATTTTTTAAAACTTTGATTTTTATGTTAATATTCAATAGAAGTCCCGCATTTTAAAATTTTCTAATAATTGTATAATTGCGATTATTTCTTAGAAAGTAATCGTACCATCAAATCTATAAACGTCTAATCCCTATTGAGGCCTAAAACCAGGCTTTAAAACTTCATCTAATTTTATTGTACCATTTATATACAGCATGTTACAAATGGACTGGTTCAACATTAAAACAAGAACATATAATTTAATAAAGAGCGCATAGCCAATTATGTTTTTTGCCACACCGTGTTGTGATTTAAGTCCTCAGTAACTTAACAATGTATAAATGCTATAATGTCTTAGTCGCTTCCTCATTGTGCCAAAGTTTAGACTTCTCACAGCTTGAGAGTAAAGGTTTGTAACCGTCAAATGTGTTATTGGTCACCAGAACCCATCTGGCAGGGACACAGTGAGGACCGTAGACAGATTCATCGGAGACAGGAACTTTATTAACAGACTGAAGTAAATTAGGAACTGTCGGCTGGTGTATCTGCCATCATGCCTTGTTCCTGTTGCCACTGTGAACTCTTTTGATGTTGTATGTCTTGCCCATTACGGGCTGCACACAGACCATTAGCAGACCCTCTGACAGGTGCGTTAATTACCTCTAATTTCCATATGTCGCCTTTGTTTCTCACCAATCCCCAAACACAGTCTGTTTCTCTAGTCGCCCTTCCCAGCAGGTTTTCCATTTTAAAATATACTCATTAAAAATTCTTCTTTAAAAGTAGTTTTTGCTTTGGCGATACACCCAACACAAAACTTAAATGTTATGGACAAAATGATGAGTAGTATGGTTGTACAGAAGTAGTGAAATAGTATGTTTACTGGACAATATGAGTCACATCTTTTAGCAGGTAATCACTACATTACACTACACTTAAAGGCTCACATGACTAGTGGGCCACCTGCACGGTTTACTTTAATGCAACACTTGAATGTATATTGTCTTATGATGATTAATTATCATAATTTTATTCAAATTTTTGGAGTTGTGTAGTTGCGGTTCTGTGTAGCACCTTGTTCTGGAGAACTGAAGGACCTTGTTTCGTTTTACTATACACTGTATATTGTTAAAATGACAAATAAAACCACTTGAACTTGAAGATAATTCAGATAGACATGGTCAAACCCAGAGATATTTTTACCAAAATAAGGTAAAATGTCTCAAATTGTGCACTAAATCCAGGAGCCTAAGAATATTAGAATTGCTGCCCGAGTAGAAATAGATGTTTATCACTGTACATTGCCAATTAAAGCATCGCTTTGTGTCCTCAAATGTTCCCATCACACATACTGAAGATGTCGGCTGAGCTCAAAGTCAGGTGCTCTCAGACGTCCTCACTTGGGAAGCAGGTGGTACCCTGCTCCACCTGCAATTAAAGTTTTGTTCAAAATGTAACCATCTGCACTTGTACTGGATCTTAAGGGCTCATGACCTCTGGGGACTTTTATTTGCATCAAGATTTTCACCAGACTAACAGTCACGCATGCCCGCTTGCTCGTTCTCTCAGCAGAGCAAAGAGCTCAGTGAAGCAGATCCAGCGACACTAAGCAGCACGGTGACACAAAGGGGGGGCCCACTTCTAAAACCCAAACTCCCAGGAGACAACAGGCAGTGTATGGGTCACCACCTTTTCTTTTTTCTATTTTCCAATCATCCACCTGCCTCCTCCTTTGCGCCACTTGGCCCCCTTTTATTGGCTGAAGAGCAGGTGCATCGCATTTCAGTAAAGGCAGCAGAGGAGAAAGAGGGAGGAGAAAGGAAAAACTTTTTTTTTTTATTATGCAGGATTTGCACTCCACCCCTTTTCAAGTTCCTTCTTCCTCTGTAGACGAAATCGGTAAACTTGAAGGTTTGAAAAGCAGGTTTGAATATCATTAAAATAAAAAAAAGATAAATGTTGCTTTTGTTCCTGCTCTTGCTCATTAGATGATGGGACTCCACAAGATTACAAATTCCCACTGTAATATTTTAAGCCATGCATAAAACATACAAAACATGCATATTTAACTATGTACAGCAGTCTGAAGTCGAGAGATGGACAGAAAGAATAAGTAAAGAAATATTATAAGGAGAACGGATTCATCCAATGTCCAGGAAAGGAAAGCAGGTGCTCTTTTGGCCTGTGTGGATTTTTAATTAGTGTTAATTGGCCACTGTGGAAAACAAGACTCTAGCGGAGCCAGTGTGTGTGTGTGTCTGTGTTCTTGTGTGTACGTGTAATAACTGAGCCTCCCTCTCTTTTCCTCTCCATGGTGATGGTTGCTGTTTATAAGCTGGTTAAATCCCTGGTCAGGTCTCTATTGGTACACAGGTGGGCAGGGGGACTAAACCAGCTCTGTCGCATACACTCACCTCATGTCCTTGGAGGCAGATGCCCTGTAGACCTACATGACTTTCTTCCCTTCTGCATAAGTACTGATTCATCCACTCAACACTTACACTTGGAGCATGATTTACCACAGATTAGTAAAATATATAAACAGTAATGACCAACTCTCTGAGGAAAAGTACATCTTCTAACCAAGCAAACGGCAACACTGCTCATTTTATGGTTTGGGGGATTTTGGTTCATAGGTGCCCAAATCATGCCAATGAAAAATATTCATTTAGGCAAATTGGGAGTTTATTAAAATCAGAAAAGTATTTGAATAAATAGTAACTTAAAAGTAAGTTGAATGTTAAAAAAAAAAATCTCATTATCTTCAGTTTTATCCTATACTGGGGACTAGGGTCACAGGGGGCAAAGGGAGAAATGTTTTGGGCGCTAAAAAGATACACCCAGGACAGGGTGCCCAGCCATCACAGTCATATACAGACACACAGTATATGGGGCAATTTGGAGCAGCCAATTTTCCTTGAATCCATGTTTTTGGATTTGGGAAGGAAAACGGATAACCCTGAGGCAGACATAGGAGAACATGAAAACTCCGCCCAGACTGGGATTACAACCTGAATCCTCAGCGCTAAAAGGCAACCCTGCTAACCGCAACGGTGCTTAGCGGTGCCACCCCGGTGACAAACTGTATTTAAAAATGACAGACTTTATTTAAAATCAACACTATAGTAATTATCTAAGAAATAATTCACTTTTAAAATCAAGTGATGGTCTTTTTATTTTGGTGTTTTACCTAAAGATGGAAGTGGTAGCTCAGTGGTTTGGGTGTTGGACTATCAATCTGAAGGTTGTGGGTTCAAATACCAGGTACACTGAAGTTACCATTGTGGGTTGTTGAGCAAGACCCTTAACCCTCATTGCTCCATTTACATTTTGGGAGCAAACCGAAGAACCCAGAGAAAACCCACACGGACACGGGGAGAACATGGAAACTCCACCTAAATCGAGATTCAAAGCTAAATCCCTAGCGCTGAGAGGAGAACGTGCTAAGCCAACAGTGTCGCTCAAGTGACAAACTGAATATGAAAAAATGACAGACATTTTTAAAAAGCACTACATTAATTTCCTGAGAAATAATTTGCTTTTTTATTTTTATTTTTTTATTCATTTGTGAGAAGTACTGATAAGGGTTCTTATTTATTTACATTCGGTCTTGTACCAGATATTAGGCTTTACAACTGATAAAATCTACAAATGAGCATCATAAATCAAAACGCCTCAACAATCTACAGGATTTCATTATCTGATCGTAGACAAAATGCAAAAAATGTTTTCATACACACGATACAAAGGTTACAATCTGGTAAATACTATCAGAAGACGATGAGTGGAAGGTAGAAGAGGTGTTCTATGCTGTGCAATTAGGTTTGATTTCTGATTTTAGAAATGGATAAGACACTGGTTTATTAAGATGAATCTGGAAGTGTATTTCTCCACTGAACTGCCAGAAGCCTGAAGCCTACTTTGAAGACATGCCTAAATTTTATAGAAGAATAACTCCAGGGGATGCCAGGCATGAAAACCTGAGCTGGCATGCAGGTGTGTAGTTCAGGATCAAGGAATATAGATAACATGAGGCAGAGCCCTCTGTAATCCATAAAGCAAAGACAGGAGCTTTGAAGTTGTTTCCCAGCTGCAATAGGGAGCCACTTAAGTATCCTTTGCAAAGGAGTAATATGAAGTTGAGGTCAGGGCTGAGTGGAAGCCAGTCAATTTGAACACAACTATTTGTCACGGACCTCACAATTTGCACGGGGGGCATCACCATGCTTAATGGGAGAGGACCATCCGTGGCATAACGATTTTCTTTTACTGGGACTAAAGGAGATCTTGTAAACTATTCTAGTTCCAGACCACTGCTGCGTTATTAAAAATCTCAAACGGTACTTAGAGGAGCCTCCTGTAGCTCTCACATGGTGCCTGCCAAATTCCAGATGTTTTAATTATCCCTGTTTAGAACAGTAAATAGTAAATTATTAAGTCAGAATTAACAAATTACTTTGTTCTATAATACAATAGATATTGAGTGGACTTGGCTAAATAAATGCTCCAACTAAGTTATAGGGTTTTGTGGATTATATTATCCCTGGTCCTTAGTCTGCTTACTTAATTCATCAAAAGGAAGATGGAGGGATAAGACACTATTAAAACAGCCAATCACCTAATTATGTAAGTGGGGCTTATTTAAGACACATTTATTTCTCTTCTGATTTAGCAAAATGAAATCCCATAGTTGCTACTGAATTTTGTTTCTTGGTTTCTTCTCGAGACTATTCTCTTTAAGACTATTTTTACCCTCCCACTTTATTTTTAGGGCTGATTTTCATTTACATTGTCTTCTCTACTCTTCTCACTCACATACCTAGATGTTATTTAATTGCATTCAACTTGATTTTCACCATATTTGTCCTTGAGATTCTTCAAATTGAATTTTAAAATAATTTTTAAAACTGACTACAAGCTTCATTAAACTTCAATGTAGTTTCCCCTCCAAATTATAGTCGATTGTTTGACAAATTGTGTTAAGCACCCGGTAAATTCTACAGCACATTTTTTAAATATTAATAAATTAACACAATTGTTAACATTACTCATGCTTTCTTAATCAATATTTTATAATCTGTGCTAAATAGAGAAAAAAAAACAGGTTTGAGGATAATAAAGTGTAGCTGTTTTTTCCTAGACTACTGACTTGTGTTGTTCTCTCATTTGTAAGTTGCTTTGGATAAAAGCATCTGCTAAATGACTAACTCATAACTGGGTGTATCTGCCCGGCGCCCGAGACGTTCTCCCCTGGATGGACCCCCCCCCCCCCCCCCCGACCCTCATAAAGGAATAAGAGGAAGATAATGAATGAATTAATTATTTTATTTCCAAATATTACAAAACAAAGCAGCAGTAATTTAATTCATAGCGATTTTTTTTGCTATATAGATTTAAAACACACATAAATATAAAAACATTTTTAGATTTTAAGTCCATTTGTCTATTCAAAATTAGATAACGATGTTAATATCCTAATGTAAGAGCTGTTCCGTATTTTTTAAACGGTATACTTTTACCAGTCGTGCCTTACTAATCTCATTACTAATCAATAATTTCAGGAGGTTCTTATATTTTATGACTATCCCTTCATGCATTTTCGTAAATGTGATAGAATAACGAGAGAATGATTCATAGCAAAAATATGAGATTTGCATGTTGTCTAAATCTGCAATGCAATGTTGTGACTAACACAATCTTTGCATTATACAGTGTTTTACGGTCTGCTGTCAGTGAAATGTCATGGTTTAAATCTCACTGCCCACCCAAACGCAAGCGCCTCAGACATTTTCTTCCAAAAAGTAGATATCTGACAAATGTCTGATGCATGGAACATCAAATCATACCCTCAGTAATGCACTGTGACAATTACTGCTTGAACATTACTATTCTATTCTCAAGTGACAGATCAACAGATGCAACCAAAATTTAAATGACAGTATTGACTCCAAAATTCACAAAGGACACATCTAATAGCATGTGCATTTGAGGATGTATCAATCTAGTTGGATATACATCAGTGTATGTACACTTGCTTTGGATCCACACAGCAAGGTAAAGATGGGGGTCATAAATTAGGCAGGGAAATTACTGCTAAGTGTGTGAATAAATTAAAGTGCACTTGCTTCTGTAAACACTGTCTGACTACATAATTACTGAACACATTGCAAAAGGAGGAGGGAAGAAGCAAGTAAGGGTGGAAGGATGAGAGAGAGAGAGGGAGAGAGATCATGAAAGATCAAAAAAGAGTAAAGCTACAACTGTACTTGGCTGGATAATGTGCATCTGATTTCACAAACTCACATGGACATTTCTGCCCATATAAAGCACATCTTTGCTGGCATACAGATGTTTTTTCAAGTAGACAAGCAATACAATACTTTTGTATGTTGCTACGGGTTCGAGCATCTGCATTATTCTATAAATGTAAAATACACAATTGTGGGATAAAATAACCATTGTTCACTTAGGGTTGCAATAAGTAAAGGAAGCTTCTCCTTTTAGATAATTATTACAGTTATTAATGCCATAATTTCCAGGGAACATCAAAACTGCAATAAAACTGCAATTGACAACAAAAATTTTGCTCTAAAAGTTCTAAATATGATTAAATGAGGTTATGAGAGAAACTACGTGACCGCAAAACAAAAAAAGAGACAGACAGACAGTCAGACAGACAGATACATACATTCATAGATACATAGATAGAGACATACAGGAAGAAACAGACAACAGAATTATCTTCCGCTTAATCCACACATGGTCGCGGGCCAACTCTGGGCAAAGGGCAGGAACAAGCCAAGACAGGGTGCCATTGTAGGGCACAGTCACACATTCAGACACTAAGGGCCAATTTAGAGACACCAGTAAACCTAACGCACGTCAATGGAATATGGGAGGAAACCCACACATTTCAGGGAGAACATGCAAATAGCGTCACCGTGCCACCCCAGAGAGAGAGAGAGAGTATGTTAAAGCAAAAAAAGTTCTAGCTTATAAAAGGTTTTCTATCAAAATTCAGATTAAATAAAGTCCCTAAATGCCACTTCTGCCATGAATGTGACTTGGCGGCGCTGAGATTGAACCACTGACCTTTTGGTCTCAAACCCTCTTCTCTGACTATTAAGGCAAGATTTAATTTAAGTAAAGTAAAACTTTCATATTGTACCAACAACTTACAGTCCATTGTGTACTAATTTAAAATTATTTACCATCTTTTAAAGATGAACTAGAAATCACATACCTTTCATTTCCACCCCCCTTTTTTATATGAGCTCCGTCCCAGTTTCTTTCTCTCAAAACTAAGAACTATTAACCCAAATCAGTCTGCCTCTGCCATACTGTTAATTATGCCTCTTCCATATTGTTAAGTACACTTATTCTGGGCATTTCTCAACATGGGCTATTTCTGTACGTGTGATTTTGTGAAATTTCATCATATCATTCGTCATATCTACCCAAGAACAGTCCAGATGAACAGATGTGTATTTGCCCCCTACCTTTTATTATGTAAACATCAACAGTCAGATATCCCAGAATACATTTTGCAAAAATGGTTTTAATAAAGTCATGTACATTCTTACAACTTCAAACTTACCAGTCTGTACTGCAAAACGCCCTCTGAATAAACTCTTCAGTCTGCACTGAAACTGGCTTTTGCACTGAATAAACCTGAGTATAAAAGCATTTGAGAATTCTTGGAGGAAAGCACAAAGATCCTTAGAAAATCTTCTCATACTTATGAGAATTAAAGGCTTTAAATTAGTTAAAAGACTTAATACGAGCGATGGGGCAAGAGCATTATATAAAATTCAACACCTTTCCATTTAGGTATAGACAGGGACAGTAACATTTAAGAACTATTTTTAACTACAATGCCAATTTTATGGATGAAAACTCAGCGGCCACTTTTCAGGTGCTATTGAAAGGCTGGACCCCCTTTTGCCTTCAGAACAGCCGTAATTCTTCATGGCATACTTTCAACAGAGAGAATTTTCTGTATTGCTTGGTTTTAATGAGTGGTTATTTGAGTTACGGTTGTCTCACTATCATCTTGACCTGTCACTCAAACAAACCTATTTTCATCCACCCAACTGACACTCAATGAATAGTATATCTTTTTTAGACCGTTCTTTTTTAAACCCTAGAGATGGTTGAGTGTGAAAATCCCAGTAGATCAGCAGTTTCTATAAAAATATAAAACAACTGGCACCAACAAGCATGCCACATTGAAACTTAAATCATCTTTCTACCCCATTATGATGTTTGCACATCAGCATCACATTGCACCTTGACCGCTTCTACATATCTGAATTAAATGAGGTTGTAGCCATGTGACTAGCTGATTAAATATTTGTGTTAAGAAATTGAACAGGTGTACGAAATAAAGTGAGTGTATATAAAATACACATCATCAATCAATACAATGTGAATTAATAAATTATTTTATTTATTAATGTGCATATATTATTTTGAACGTATCAACTATAAAACAATATCTATAATTATCACTGTGTAGATAAAAGCATTCTTGAGGTTTTCTCTAAAATTATGAGCCTAACATATATAATAATATTTTGTAAATAGTCCTAAGCCCGAAAGGGTGAGGGTTGCGTCAGGAAGGGAATCCGGCGTAAAACATGTGCCAAATGCGAGGGACTCGCTGTGGCGACCCCTGGTGACAGGAAAACAGCCAAAAGATGAAAAAAAAAAAATAATATTTTGTAATTGATTGATCCCAGTAGATAAAATATTCTCTGCATTTAACATATCTCAGTGTCCACTTAGCAACCTTGGATACATGAATCTGTAAGTGTTACTTCTCGGAGCAGATTGAACAGGCAACATTTTGGCCCAAATCATCTTCTCTGACCATTAGTCCACAACTGCTCTGTGAGACTTCAGTAACTTTTAAACAGAGAGAAATTAAAAGCACACTAAAAAACTTATGTAAGGAAATAGAAACTCACTGCAAGTGTTTTTCAGTTCGTTTTTGCCCATTTTTATAAAAGCTGTTGATACTTCCTAACTGTTAATAACTAAAGTGACTCACATTTGGCTGGCAGGTAGTACGCTCCAGTTATCTTGGCCTCTCCGGTTTCACACCCTCCCAGAGTGGAACATTCCTGTCTCAGGTGAGGACCTGCACCGCGATGGATGGCACCATCCACTGCAGGGGTGGAAAACGTCACCATGTTAATGAGGAACTGTGAGAATAACCATAACCATAATCACAGAACAAGACACAGGTTAATTCTAATGATACATGTAGCCTGGGATTAAAATTCATTTCTACAAGAGCGCCGAAATCAGGAGCTGCAGCACTTAATGTAAAGCATTTAGCATCCTGCCGTGTCCTGGTGTGCTTCTGTTCCCTGCTGTGTTTCGAGACGCTGTAGAGAAACAGCTGCTTTCTCTCTCACAAATGACAGCAGCATTTTGTTGGTTCGCTCAAGGGCTTTTATCGCCCTGCTTAAAGAGCACCGCAATCTGAATGTATAAGAGAAAACACTTCGGTATAGGAAGCCTGAGAATGAGAGATGGCATGGAAAAATATACAGGAATAGCCGAGGAGAAAAGAAATGGAGATGACGTGTAGTGTGGAATAGATAATCTCAGCACAAGATAAAAAAAGAGAACGAAGGAAGAAAAGAAAAATAAAAACGATGCTAACATGGTGATGAAAGATGGTTATGGGGGGGGGGCAGACTCCCTTCCTGTGTAATTGTAACACATAAATACACACATGATGATTAAATGCTGACTTTTTGTTAGCAGGTGTTAATTGGCTCTGTGCTTACCCAACTAGGGACCTGATAACATGTGGAAAAAATAAATCTTATGGCACATGCTCTTACACCATTCTTTTTTTCCAGAGACAAAGCCACACAAATGCATGCACACACGCACACCCACACACAGGTCTGTAAACACTAGCATCTCATTAACTGATGCTCAATTTTAAGTTTGATCTCAGATTGGCTCGGACTCGGAATGGCTGACTTGTGAATGAATAGCTGTCATTGGCTGATTAGCCGGTTTCCATGACAGCCATTAGCAGAAACGTCTGATTGGTTCTGGCACATCTGCTCACCCGTGCCACAATTCCCTCTGAAACACACTTCTGCTTCTTTTTCTGTTCCTGCTTTCAATAAGTATCATGGCTTCAGGAGTTACCACAATTACTTCATATCTTCAATAATTTTAAAATGTTTGCCAACAATTTCTTTATTAATCTGTTTACTGGCTGCATGACTACACGTGTCACACTGAAATGTAGTGATATGTGAATGATATATGAAATGAAACCTGTGGAATTAAAGTAGTGTGTAAAGAATTTTTATGCTAAGAAGTATCTTTACAGCGGGTGGTGCAGGAACACAAGCACAATGAAGCAGCCTGAAGACCGAACGGCGGTCATCTGTGCTGTAGATTAGCTAAGATGATTAAATGTTGTAATTTCAGGACATCCGGCCATTACATTGTAAATATCGGACTACTTGAACAGATAAGAAAACGTGGGCAATGTTGCCAATGTAACTTTTCTTTCAGATTTTCAACACATGCTTGAAAATATTCATAAAATTAAGTAGAATTATGTTTTGCTGATGGTTGTCTGGTAAGAAATCCATATAATAAAATCCTATATTTCAACAGTAAAAAAACATCATCAATGTACTACCCCATTTCCTAAAGTTTGGGCGCTGTGTAAAAAGTAAATAATAACAGATAATAAGGATTTGCAAATCTCATGACTCAATATTGTATTGAATATGGATCACATATCAGATACTAAAAGCGATGTATCTGATATACAGGGGTTAGACAATGAAACTGAAACACCTGGTTTTAGACCACAATAATTTATTAGTATGGTGTAGGG
>JAOUQT010000033.1:10923553-10936293 GCA_025769995.1 Xyliphius kryptos
CTCCAAGAAACAGAGCTCCAATCAAGTTTACAAAATAACTGAAGAATGTACCTGTGGTTTATTTTTGTTTTTGACTTCAATACATTTGAAAAAAAATAAAACAAATGTTTTTACTTTTTATTAAGGGATATTGTGTGTAGAATTTAGAGGGGGAAATGTGAAGCAATGTGAACACTTTCTAGATGCATTGAGGTGCATAAGACATTTGATTTTACCTTGATGCATACATTCCAAGCAAGCAATTAAATATGATATTCAAATTGCTGTTTTCTGCCAAATACCTATTTTCGTAACCAGCGACAACCATAATGCTGATTTTTAGGCAATGATGTCTCTAGAGATAATTTTAAGTTAATTTTTTAAAATCAAAAGAAAATCTATTTGTTTGGAAAATCAATGTCTGTAAAAATTCCATTCAGATATAAGAAATTGCTGTCAAAAAAGCATATCAAACTATATACAATACTATTTATTACTACTAATCTTGCTCTTTACCTATCTGTAAAAACCAGCCTCTTCAATTTTGCATGTAAGCTAGCTCTTTCAAGGGCTTGTTTTGATGTAGTTGCTGCCTGAGGCAACAATGTGTGCAGCCGAGGGGCAGCTAACCAACTCCCATCTGGCCTGGCCAATAACACAAACAAGCACAACTGCACCCCCATGAGAGTGCAGCAGCAAAAAAAGAATGAGGCCCCAAAAGAAAACTTATACCTTTGCGCTCAAAACATGTAAGAATACAAACATGAGGTGTCGTGTCACTGTTGAGGCCCCTGTAGATGAACTCTAAACTTATTCAATCAGTAAATTAACAAATAATGAATTATGCACTTGTACATTAATTATATTTGATAATTGCATAGCTAAAGACAAATAGCATTTATTTTAATCTTATGTTTACTATATCGCCAAAAGTATTCGCTCACCTGCCTTTACTCTCATGAGCTAGCCCATAGGGTTCAATATGACTTCGGTCCACCCTTTGCAGCTAGAACAGCTTCAACTCTTCTGGGAAGGCTGTCCACAAGGTTTAATAGTGTGTTTATGGGAACAAAAAGGCCTGGCTCTCAGTCTTCACTGTAATTCATAGGTGTTTTATCGAGTTAATGTCATGACCCTGTGAAGGCCCGTCAAGTTCATCCACACCAGACTCTGGTATCAATGTCTTTATGGACCTTGCTTTGCACAATGGTTCACAAAGAGGTATCTTGGTATCCTGAAGCATTTATACACATGTGGCTATGGAAGTGATTGGAACACACGATTCCGGTAATTTGGATGGGTGAGCAAATACTTTTGGAAATATAGTGTATTCGATTAACCAGAAATTGCTAAGCACGTTTTTAACCTTTTTTCCTGTTTCAGTTATACCTTCTTGTTTGGATGCATCATGTGTGCAAGGACAGAGGACACGTACTGCTGGCAACCATTTTCATTACAGAAGGTTGCCACTGTTCAAGGCTAGATCTGCTTACTGCTTTTTATTAACAGTAACGATATTTTCCAGATGTTACTGAATTGCAATAAATGAAAACATGACAAAAATGTGTGGCATGTCTTAGCATATTTGAAAAGAAGGCTGATGTAAAAATGTAATTGAACAAAAATACTAAAGATGTCACACATTTTTTTATTCAAAACTTTTTAGGGTACACAAACTAGATGATGAGACAGTTTTGTGCACATGCGCACACGCGCACACACACGCACACACACGCACACACACAATAAATAAATCCTAAAGCCAAAGAAATTCACTGCAATATAATATCATGTAATGGAGCATGACATATTGTCACAAACAAAGCTGAGTGTACATTAATCCCACCAGCGCTTTTCTTATTTATGGGTTTCATCATCCTTCTATATGATAAATACTCAGACATGGTCATAATGCATATAATATCATATCAATATAATAATTACTGAGTATAACAGTACATGAAATAGCAAATATTATTAGAAAGAAATTGCCACTTAAAAAAAAAAAACAATAATTTCTAAACTCACACAAGATCTGTTTTCTAAAACATATCAAATGATACAATCTGTAATTTAATCACATCAGACACATTGCCTCTCTCAGTCATCAACATCCACACTTTTACAACAATCACTTCTGATTTGATCAGTTTGTCAGAGATCAGCCAACTGATAATTCATGCATGCTTATTTTTTTGCATATAAATGCTGATAAGAGTTAAGAGAAAGCTCAGTACATCTGTTTATCCCTATTCTACAGAGCACATCTGTGCAGCCAACCATTTCTAAACAACAAGGCATCTGACATACATATGTAGTATCCATGAAATTATTGACAGCAATAGAAACCTATATAATTAAGGCGGACAAATAATAAAAAATAAAGAACAAAAGAAAAAAAAAGTACTGGACAAAGTAAAATAATTAATTTATTGTATTAAACAAAGATTATCTTCTTGTTTTCTCTCTGTATTTTGTAAAATGTATGTATTGCCTTAATGTTAAGCCTACACCTTGAACACTTCTCAATGCTGTAATAAACTGATCAAATCTGGCAATAAATATACAACTTTCCACATTTACACTTTCCACAAGCAGTTTTCACATGTTTGGAATTTGCAGGTGCGAATAATGTTTAGTGTCCTAAATAATTTTGCAATACAAATATTATTGTGTCTGTGACCCTCACATTCCTGACTAATTTTTGTTTCTGTTTATTACATTACTTTTTCTTAAATGTTGCTCTTCAATCATAGCATTAATTTTTAAATCTCTTTTCCACTTTTACCCCAAGGGACGCATTCTAGAGTTCAGTATTTAAAGCGGATAAGATGCAAAATAAAATGTGTAGAAGTAATTTCCCATCATAATTGCAAGTGCTATTCCCATGCCATTTCCCTCGGGTGATGGTGAAGGCCTACATAAAAAGAATTGTCCGCTAGTCAACAGTTACTTAACCATAAGCGTTTATCTTTCTTGGGGAGTCAAGGCTCTCAATGAATAATTTAACTTAATTTGAAAACAATTACTGCTGAGAAACAATTTCCTGAGACAGGCATAATTTGTATCAAACGTCTGTGGTTTATAACCTAAATCCCAAATGTAAATTAAGATGCAAATTAAAGCTGCAGTCTGTATTTCTACAAATGTCAGAATCAATTAAAATGTATTTTGTGTATATATTTATTTGTAAAAGGACAGAGGTACTGAATGTCCACAATTTATAAAAAAAAATGCACTGTATTTATTCTGTCACTAATATTATAACCTTTCTCTTTCTCTTTCAACAGATATTGGGTGCAGGAAAAAAGTGCTACACTGGGTTTCACCAAAAATATTCCACAGGAATTGAGAAGTCTGCAGGATCTTGAAAGACCATGGCAGCCGAAAGTGTGATTGAGCTCAGGGACTGGTTGTTTCTGCTTCTCCTTTGCCTGACTTTATTGGTGGAAGTGTTGGAATTTGCAGCAGCAACAGCTGCCATCACCGAGGCAGCTCTTGGTGAGGCAGAGCTTCAGGGTGATGTGCAATGTCCATCAGCATGTAGATGTGATGATGGGTTTATTTACTGCAACGATCGCGGACTAAGCATCATTCCACCTTTACCGTTAACAGCAGCCGTGCTCTATTTACAAAATAATCGCATTAATAACGCTGGCCTACCAACCTCCTTAGAACGACGAATGACTGTTCAAGTAGTTTATCTCTATGACAATGAACTTGATGATTTTCCAACACATTTGCCTCCATCACTACGTGAACTTCATCTTCAAGATAATAACATTCGAACTTTGCCTCGTGCAGCTCTTGCACGTTTACCCTTGCTGGAAAAGCTCCACATGGATGATAATTCAATTTCAACCGTAAGCATAGAAGACAAAGCATTTGCGAATAATCCTAGACTCCGACTTCTTTTTCTGTCACGCAACCACCTTTCAAGTATACCATCAGGCTTGCCATCTTCACTAGAGGAGCTTCGACTGGATGACAATCGAATTTCTACAATTCCAACACATGCATTCAGGGGACTTACCTCACTAAGACGCCTCTTTCTCGATGGAAACTTACTGGCAAATCAACGTATAGCTGATGACACATTTTCACGGCTGTCCAATTTAACCGAGCTGTCTCTGGTGCGCAACTCTCTTCAGGCACCACCTTTAAACCTTCCTAGCATGCACCTTCTTCGACTATACCTACAGGAAAATGCTATGACTCACATGCCAAGAGGAACACTGGATGGAATGCATAGGCTGCAAAAACTTGATTTATCAGGCAACAACCTTACAACCCTTCCTAGGGGTTTGTTCAGGGACTTGGACAGCATCTCACAACTACTGTTGCGGGGGAATCCCTGGTACTGTGGCTGCAACCTGCGTTGGCTCCATGACTGGTTGCATGTCCGAGGTTCATCAGTAACAGTAAGAGGATTAACATGCCACGGACCGGAAAAAGTCAGGGGAAGATCACTTAGGGACCTTACAGATCAAATGGAGCAATGTGAGGCAGCAGTGGATGGACCTGGGGGAGGTGGAGGTGCTGCGGGAGCAGGGGGAGGTGACGGAAAAAGAGAGAAAGCAGATTCCCAAACTGAAACCCCAACCACAACAACCCTCACACTTCCCCAGGGTTCACTCTTCACACTCCGGTCAAGACGACCTGTACACAGATACCCTGACTTGAGACAGGACAATTCTGCAGAAGGTGAAGGTGAGGATACTGGTAAAATTTTAGTGATCAGTGTAAAGCCTTTAACTCCAGACACAGCCCATATTACATGGCAGGCTGCACAGCGAGCCTCAGCTTTCAGGCTATCCTGGTTAAGACTAAGTAGTAACCCAGCCATGGGATCTATTACAGAGACACTTGTCCCTGGAGACCGCAGAGAGTATTTACTAACACATTTGCAACCACGGTCAAGTTATATTATCTGTGTGGTGCCTCTTGTGGTCAGTAAAGGGAGACGGACACCATTTACAGGAACAGGGGGTTTGAATCTAAACACTGACTCAGAACATGAACACCCTGCTTGTGCCAGAACAGAGACATCAGATATTCAGATTCAGCCTAGTGCTGACCAAGATCAGGGTGATCAAGGTACAGATGAATTAACTGTCTTACCCCTTGCTGGGATTATAGGAGGGGTGACTGCATGTGTTTCTCTGTTCTTGATTTTTGGGATTTTCTGCTGGTATGGACATCGACTAGGATATCTTACCGCTGATGATCATACGGTCTATGCGCAAGATGTTGTTGTACCCCGTAGTGCTGTAAAGCATTATGATGACTATGTAGAATCGGGTACCATTAAGGACACTTCGATCTTAGAGATCGGAACACCTGGTTTCCAGATGACGCCACTGGCAGCCCAACAGCCCCTAGCGCCAAAGGCAAAAGTCGAGGACATGACATACATTCATACCATTTTTCCCTCAAATAATGCAAATCTTTACAGAAGCACCCTAAACCACACAGCAAACCCAAGCTATGGAACAAACAGGGGATACAGAGAAGGTGGAATTCCAGATATAGATTATGCTTACACGTGATAGTCTTTGTACAATTCCTTATATGTTCTGGCCACTATTTTAGTAGCTATGTAGGGCTTTGTTCATGTCTTAGTTTCCAAAGTAGGGGTGTGCCAACTCAGACGTAGTGTATAGATCATCTGTATCCCCGATAATCTCATAACTTGACAAATATCTTTTTAGTTATATCAAATTCAACAGTTTCTTTAAGAATTAAATAATTTGTTTTTAAAACAATAGACACAACCCAAACTGTCCTCAAACCAGTAAAACTGAATTCTGTCCCAAAGCCAAACCAGTGCATCTTCTGAAAGGCTTTTAATAATTGGATTTTTTATGGATATAGCCACATATTTTTCATGAAACATGATTACAAAATAGCAGAATTTTCATATGCATTGTAATAAAGCAGGTTTTCACATGGCATACCCCTAGTACCCTTTGGCATACCCTTTGTGCCTCCTTTGGTCTGTTTCCAGTAAACTTTTACAATTTGGGAAAATTATACCCTTAGGAAAATGCAACAAATAAGTGCCAGATATACCAGTCTTGTTATTGATACGTAACACTAAAGGTTTGCAAAAAATTATATTTCTTTCATACTTGTTTATTTCTTTAAGATAATTCATGTTAAAGGGACAAATCAGTAGCATTAAGATAATGTTATCTTGAGGAACCAGGTGTACAGTTATAACTTTACTACCTGTACTGTGTATGAGCAAAGGGAAATGGGTGCCTTTCATTTGCTGTCAACATCTACTTTGACAAAACAAGGTTTTTGTTTGTGTTTCAGATTATAGGATCTTACAACACCACTGTCTCTTTGTGATTTTCCTTTACTCTTTTCCATGCAGTGCAATGACTTTGTTCCCAGCCCAGAAAGCTGATGGGGGATGATAATAGTCGGACATTTTGTTGTTATTTTATTCTTTTTATTGAGACATTTTAATTGGAAAGGGGTTCCAGGAAAACAGCAAATCTAGAGGCAATGATCTTATGATTACCAAGAAATTAGTAATTATTTGATAAAAGGGCATGTGACATTAAGAATTAGAAAATTAGAAAGAAGCAAGTTGAGTTCAAAAACAAAAGGGGGTTATGAGCCATTTAAAGACAATCATGCAAGTAAGACATCTCTTTTACTCAACTGACAGGCTGACACAGATACAAGTAATGCAGTCAATTAGGTACTAACTTAATCCAAGCTAATGGGTAAAGAGAATATCGATAGAGAATCACTGTCTGGAGAATAACATGAGCACTTAATTCAATAAAGGCCATAAAAAGTGGTCAGAGGACATTTCCATGACTCTAAACATGTCACCATGAAAAACCACCATTAATATACACCCATGCCCTTAAGGCACAGGCAACAGAAATCAGAGGCAAAAAATAACAGTTACAAAATAAAGAGTGGTCTTTACAGCATTTGTATAATGGGGTGTTATAGAGAACACAGACTTTGGCTAAAAATAACATTTTATCCAAATTATTGGTAGAAACTGCGAGCACTGGATTGTTAGGAATGTCAGCAGAATAGTATATACTGTAGTCCCTTTAACTTTCCTGCCTTTAACAATGCATTTTGAAATTGAAATATCTGAATAAAGTATAAATACATGATGAAGTTTGTTTTTTTTTTATTTTATATACAGTATATAGCATAATTAAAACTGTGCTGAACTACAATTGTGTGTTTAATTTGGGTTTTACAAGAATACTTCAAAAGCTTTTTTATCAAATATAATATCAAACGTGATTCTGCATTTGCATTTCGTTGTGGTTTCACATGATTTCATCATTTCATTGTGTGTTAAGTGCAGCCCCGATTCCAAAAATGTTGGAAAACTGTGTAAAATGTAAATAAAAATAGAAAGCAATGATTTGCAAAAGCAAACAAAAAAGTGGGTCAGGGACAATTAAAAAAGCCCAAAAAGGCACTAATAAAAAAAACAACCCGCAGATTAATGAAATGATTTATTTTAATTTTGGAACGTTGTCTTCATGTCATATGTCATACGTCATGTGTCATATGTCATGTCATACATGTGATAATCTGGTGCACTGCTTTTTCACATCACACACTAAATTATGTTCATTTTTTCTCTCCCTTATCAAAAAGGTGGCATTTCAAGGTGGCACAAAATCCGCATTTTAAATGGATCTTGGCATTTGGAGTAAAATCTTCTCCAACATAATGGGCACAAGTGTCAGTGGAGCAAGAGAATAATGGGGCGAGAAAGCAAACGGTTTGTGTTTAAGAACAAAGATGTCTAAAGCTTGTGGTAATGTCTGTGTAAGCAACACACGGCTCAATATAATACGTGTCCATGGCTGTGTCCGAAAGTCATACCTCCATAGTAGTTAGTATGCAAATCTAGTATAGGTCATGATGTAGTATGTCCACATATCTAGTATGAATGTAGTAGTATGTGACTAGATCACATGTTGTGATGTCTTGGCTCAGGCGTGTTGTAAGATGGAAGATTTCGGTTGAGCAGTACACATTCGCTCCAGACTTGTACCCAGACACATTCTCTGGCACATAGAAAACTGCTCACAAGAACAAATTTTATTTAGCAATAATTGTGAAAAATGATTCTTGGCGATTTATAATTAGCAGCGTATAGACTTTTATTAAATGACATGACACTTTTAATGACACTTAATTTAAGAGTGAAGACACTTGGATGGATCTGATATCCTCTTTGGAACCCAAAAGTGTCTGACACAACAGAGTGTGCATGTGTGAACTTGCATGTGTGTAGGAGAGAGAGAGAGAGCAAATGAAAACAAATTGAATCTGGGCTAATTAGTGTGAACACTCTGCTGACTGATTAGTCAACTGATATGAAGGTGAGTCAAAAACAATCCGCACTCGGGTCATATTAAAGCGACTGTTGGCCGCTCTGGAATGTTTCTGTATAGAAAGCCGCTGCTGTGCCAATTTAACGTGCTACGTCAGTTGCAAGAAAAAAATGGCTGCTGCCTCACATTTAAAATTTCCACAGAAGAAGAAAGTGTGCAGCAATTGGTTTTCGTTGTCTCAGGGTGTGTCGGGTGCCGAAATATGATCGAACATTGTGCACAGGTTGTAGAATGCACTTTGTTGTGAACAAGTGTGTATAAAAGTATAGAGATGTTTCAGCAAGGTTACACAAGTGTCAGACATGAAGCAGAACGCCCTTCCTAAACTGATGACAACTCTGAGCGTGCACATGCACTGTTCCTGTTAGACAAGTGAGAGTGTACAAGAGTCAAATCAGCCATTTTCTGCCTATGCAATAATCCATGACAGCGTTGCATTTGTGGTTCACAGTTCAGCCTGAACATTGTTTATTAATAGATTATGAAAGCTTGTTGACAGATGGACAAATTGTCCAGCAAGCGTGCGATAATATTTGTCTCACTCTCATACATGGCTCTAACAGGAGAGTTAATCTGCAGTACATATATTTAAAAGGAAGATGGCGTACAGTTGAGTAGGACATGTTGCACTTAGGCTCTGGCACATTTCCCCCCCCATTCAAGTCTCCTCAGTTTTTTTGTTGCTTATGCTATTTAACTGTCCATTTACTCATATTAGACCACATATCCTGATTGACAATGGCTTCCAAATGGGTCATACAAAGCAAAGAAAGACCCAGCCACTAAGTCTGAAGTGCACGATGTTCCAGATTAACAAGTTAGCATTGCACTGCTTACTAAGTTACTGGAGGAGCACAGACTTGGTCTCGCTGCCCTGGATATCAAAATGTATCAAATACAACTCACAGAGACTGAGCATGGGCAATTAGAGAGATCCAGAAACTAGAGGCGGTATGCGCAGAGCTAAAAGAGGCTAAAGCTAAACTACACGCTAAAGTTACCAACATAGAATCCCATACCACACACAATAACATCTGTGTTATCAGCAAACCTCAATATATGGAGGGTCCACGTCCTACTGCCTTCTTCTCTGAATCTTTAGCAGAGGTGTTTGGAGATGTGCTTCATTCGCCACCAGAAATAGATTGAGCGCACACTGGTCATTTGTTAGCGAGCCGCAACAGGGTGAAAGACCAAGGGCTGTGTTCATCAGGCTGCACTATTACCAAGTCAAGTAGAGCATACGTGCAGCCCGCTCCAGGTAAATTGCAGTATCGTGGACAGCCTGTTGTAATTTACCAAGATTGTGGTGGTCCTTGAGAAGCTGAGCCAAATATAGAGATGTGTTGCGGTGGTTGAATGAGTCTGGTCACAGACCAGCGCTACAGCTCCCTGCCAGGCTCTTTATCTCATCACTAAGCGGTGGCAAGACAAGACTAGACTTAGTTGCTGAAGCTGAAGACTTTTTAAGATCTGCAGAAATGAGCAGTTCACAGCACAATGTTTAAAAACAGCTTGGAGTCAATCAGGTTTATGGATATTGAATACTGAGGGGAGTCACCAGGATCACTTTTGGTTCCATTATTTACAGTTTTACCTAATCACTGGGTTCCTTTGCTTTAATACTGTTCTGTTTTTATGTTTTGTTTTTATTTTATAATTTTTAATGTTAAGGGGATATATGCAGGTCCCTGTTATAATTGAAATATGTGTTTGCTGGCCGTGTCGTAGGTGCACGTAAGTGTTTATGGCCTCGGCGTTTAGCCTAGTGGACCATAAGATGGTGGGGTTTTGCCCTTTTTACTTTTCTCCTATCTTTGATTGGACCTATGGTTCGATTGATAATAGTGGGGTGCGATTCTCTTTAGAACCGTGTTATAACTATCAGAACTGGTGGCTTGTGCTTGATCTCCTGGAATGCCAATGGTTTAAACAATGCAGTGAAATCGGGTAAGGTGTTTTCTTAACTACGAAAGCTCCAGGCCGATATAATATCTATACAAGCCCACCTTAAATCTTCTGAAATCTGTCGCATTAAAAAACCCTGGATGGGTTAAATTTTTCATTCGAGATATTGGATTAGAGCAAGGGTACTGCTATAATTATTCATAAGGATATCAACTTTGAACCGACTAATACTATTTCGGACCCTAATGGTCATTTTGTGGTGGTCTCTGGTGACATTAGCTTGTGTGTACGCACCTAAATAAGACCATGCACATTTTTCAATAATGTTTTTTTTTTGAGTCTTCCCAACTTAGATACTCGTCATATAAATATTGGGGGTGATTTTATTCTGGTACAGGACATATCATTGGACAGATCCTCCCCTAAGCAATCAGTCTTGTCTAGGTCCTCAAAACGGGTTTTAAAGTATTCATGCTAATTAGAAGAGTTAAGCACCCTTTAGACAGAGCTTTTTTTTCGGCTGTCATAGCTATTCCAGGATTGAGTTTTTTTCTATGATGCAATAAACTGATCTCACAAGTATCTTAATCCACGTATTACCCAATCGTTATTTCTGACCATGCTCCCACATCCATTGACTTGTGTTTTCCCATTAACAGACGCGACCCAAGGCACTGGAAAGTCAGCTCATACATGTTATCTGATAATGACTTTAAAAAGTTCATCATCTCTCAAATAGATCTTTACTTCTCATGTAATTATTCCCCTGAGATCAACATCCATTCTCTCCGGGAGGCTTTAAAGCATATATTCGCGGTCAAATCATTTCATTTGTTTCTTACTCAAAGAGGCTGAGATTGTCTGAGATTTTGGAGGAACTGTGAAAAGTAGAGGCTGACTATGCAGTGGGTGCATCTTCCTCACTTTATAAACATTGTCTAGACTAATTCCTAGATCTTCCACCGGTGATGTAGTTGCTGACCCCAAGTTAGTTATTCAAGTTTTTGCAGATTACTACACAAATCTGTATACCTCAGAGTCTCGACCACTTACTCAGAGGGACCTCACTATTTTGGACTCATTGCCATTTCCTCAGGTGTTGCCTTCTTAACGCGACGAAATGGGCTCCCTCATTACTATTTCCGAGATACAGCTATAAATTCTAGCTACAGCTATAAATTCTTTGAATTCTGTTAAATTTATAAAATAAAATTTTATAAAGAATTTTCTTCCCCTCTTGCTGCAGTTTTGGTCAGAGGGTATAATGAGTTCGAATTGGTCTTCTGCCTACATCCATGTCTAATGCCACCATTTCACTTCTGCTCAAACAGGACAAAGACCCCTCCCTATGTGATAGCTGCAGACCGATATCACTTCTTAATGTTGACTTTAGGATTCTGGCCACGGTTCCTTTGTTTCGTCTTCAGCGGTTCTACCAGACCCAATATCTCAAACTGGGTTTATGTAGGGTAGATATTCTTTTCTAACACTAGAAGGCTGGATAACATCTTATATTCTCATCCTTCAGACTCTTTAGAGGTTGTTATCGCTCTCGATGCTGAGAAAACCTTTGATGAGGTGGAATAGAATTATTTGTTGTTGTTTTTTTTTTTACTTTGAGCAAATTTGAATGTTGCCCTAGGTTTATCTCTTGGGTCCATCTCTTGTATGCAGCTCAAACTTCTTCAGTTCTTTCTCACGGTATCATATCACCCTCCTTTCCTCTCCAGCCTGGAATGCATCAGGGCTGCCCGCTTTCCCCCTTCTGTTCAATATGGCTTTGTGAGCATCAGGGTTTTGAAGGAATCTCATTTTGCAATTTGTACTCCTGTTGCTGATAATCATAAGTTTCTCCCTTCCTCTACTGACCTTGCCTTTCGTGTATGGGCAGAGAAAGGCATATTGACTATTGATGATTTGTATGCTAATGGAGTTTTCTGTCTTTTACCGCATTAAGGGAAAAGTTTGATCTGCCCAGCAGCCACCCATTTCTTTTTTCCAAATTACTCGCTCAAAGTAGAATCCAAAGAATATAATATTCTTGCTCTCAATCCATTTTCAGGGTAGATTAATATCTTACATTTACACCATTGTCTGTTCTTCATCAACTGGTTACACTGATGCCCTTAAACGTATGTAGCACGTCAAAGTGCTACATCTCACTAATGCTAGGCTGTCGTAATTGTTTCCGGGTAGGTTTGATGCTTGTGCCTACCTTGATGCAGTCCCACCTTTACCTTAAAGCTTCCTGTCATGCCTACCGCACATCCCACTACTGTCATGCTGTTCTCATACATGTCCTGCTCTCATACATGTCCTGCACCAATCTAACATTTTAAATTCTAGCCACTCCGGAATTCCTCAAACAACACCACAGTTCCTTCCTCGGCACCCTATCATTAGCTTTCTCTAAATCCACAAAGACACAGTGTAGCTCTTTCTCACCTTCTCTAGACT
>JAOUQT010000033.1:10936393-10947068 GCA_025769995.1 Xyliphius kryptos
AAAGATAACT
Source organism: Xyliphius kryptos (assembly GCA_025769995.1). Taxonomy (NCBI): domain Eukaryota; kingdom Metazoa; phylum Chordata; class Actinopteri; order Siluriformes; family Aspredinidae; genus Xyliphius; species Xyliphius kryptos. Next base: position 10,936,404 of record JAOUQT010000033.1, read on the forward strand.
ATATGTTAAGTATCCATCTACCTCCCTACCTACATAGATTAGATATTTTATATCATTAAATTTTTCTTGACAACCTAAACTCTGCACATTTACCGTACCCTCGTTTTGTGTTATTACAATATGGTCTATACGATCATAACACTGCATAACTTTGCATTACTAAATTGCAAACTGACTGACTGACTTTTATGACAAATAAAATCCATGTTCCCATCACAAAATCCCAGGCAAACCCATAATCTATACATTTACTATAATCACCAAAACAGGTGGTCAATGTATCTTTAATTAGAGATTCATAATTTTAAAAATAGTTCTTGTACTCATCACATCACCAGAGACATTGGTGTATAAAACCACAGAAAAATTCAGCTGGTAATTAAAGATGGTCATTATAACCATTACGTCCAGTGTTGCTGCTTTTTTAAAACCGTAAAAACATTTACATTATAAATGAAAAATATGTTTTTACAGAGATTAAAAACAAGCCATTTCTAATTGCAGAAAGAGGACTTTTCATGGACAAATCCGTTGTTTTAAAACCCCTTCCTCACACCTGCGATCATTCCTGTTCATTGTTATCGTACACCACATGAAAATGATCTCTCACTACGAACCTCTCTCTTGACATTTGTCTGTATAAACCAACGCCATTGATTTTGCATGTGAGCTAGCTCTGTTCACGGACTTGTTTTGCATGTAGTTGCTGCCTAAGGCAACAATGTGTGCAACCAAGGGGCAGTGAAACCAACTCCCATCTGGCCTGGCCAACAACACAAACAAGCCCAAGTGTGCTCCTATGAGAATGCAGGCAGCAAAAAGAATGAGGTCCCAGCAGATAACAGTCCACACCTTTACATTCAAAAACATCTAAATAAAAAAAATACCATACAATTCATGCGCTAATTACCACAAAAATGTTTTATACATGTTGCATTATGATTAAATAATTACACATTTCACCACACACTGGTGTGTTTAGTTTGGATTAAATTGGGGTATTTATTTCAAACTGATATTTCATGACTGTTTAGAAATATTAAGACCACCTGCATTTCAAACCATCAAAAATCATTAAATGGCCACAATGAAATAATCAAAGCTGGGCCAAATGGTTAATGTTAACCTTTACATCATGTTTACTGTCAAAGTACTTTAAAAAAAATGTAACACTTCCAATTTATAAGGTCAAAATAAGGTCAAAAACAACATCAGTTGGTGCTCATATTGACAAAACTTCCTCTATACTTATACTGTATCCATAAAACTACAACTATACCTATAGACCTTGTGTTTTACTAGTCGGATCAACAGTAAATTTGCTTAAACTTGAAATTATAAAGCTAAGTAACAACATACAAGAAAGACCATTTTTAAAAAATGTTAAAAATAATATTTGCATACAGATACAGGATGGAATCATTGTGGAAGTTTTAAGCTGTACCAATCTAAGTGTTTATTAAAGTCTTTTTTTAATCTTTTCATAGGTTTCTAGTGTTGGGCTGAATATTTTTGCTTTAAAGAACACTGTCAAAAAAAGATTTACCCGAGCTTTGGCAGTGGAAACTTGAAGGCTATGGCAGCTGAAAGCCTGATTGAGCTAAGAGACTGGTTATTCCTGCTCCTCCTCTGCCTGACATTATTGGTGGAAGTGCTGGAGTTTGCTGCGGCAACAGCTGCCATTACTGAAGCGGCACTTGGGGAGGCAGAGCTTCAAGGAGATGTACCCTGCCCATCTGCATGTAGATGTGATGATGGATTCATTTACTGCAATGACCGTGGGTTAAGCCTCATACCCGCGTTACCGTTAACGGCAGCGGTGCTCTATTTACAGAATAATCGCATCGACAACGCCGGCTTACCGACGTCACTGGAACGGCGAATGACTGTTCGTGTAGTTTACCTTTATGACAACGAACTGGATGACTTTCCAACACATCTACCGCCGTCATTACGTGAACTCCACCTTCAGGACAATAATATACGAACTTTGCCGCGCTCAGCTTTGGCCCGTTTACCGCTGCTGGAAAAGCTCCACATGGATGACAATTCAATTTCAACAGTGAGCATCGAAGAAAAGGCTTTTGCGAATAATCCACGCTTAAGACTTCTCTTCTTATCACGCAACCACCTCTCGAGTATACCATCGGGTCTGCCTTCATCACTTGAGGAGCTTCGACTGGACGACAATCGAATTTCTACAATTCCCACGCACGCTTTCAGGGGTCTCGCTGCCCTTCGACGTCTCTTCCTTGACGGCAACCTGCTCGCAAATCAACGCATAGCCGACGACACATTCTCACGCCTGTCGAACTTAACGGAGCTCTCTTTGGTACGCAACTCTCTTCAGTCACCACCTTTGAACCTTCCTGGCACCCATCTGCTTCGACTATACCTTCAGGATAATGCCATGACCCACATGCCGAGGGGTTCTCTCGATGGAATGCATAGACTACAGAAGCTCGACTTGTCCGGCAACAACCTTACAACACTTCCCAGGGGGTTGTTTAGGGATTTGGACAGTATCTCACAAATGCTTCTACGAGGAAATCCTTGGTATTGTGGCTGCAACTTGCGCTGGCTTCATGATTGGCTGCATGTTCGGGGTTCCTCAGTAACAGTGAGGGGCCTGACATGTCATGGCCCAGAAAAAGTTAGGGGTAAGACCCTAAGGGACCTTACAAGCCAAATGGAGCAATGTGAGACAGCTGTGGACGGACCTGGTGGCGTTGGAAAGGTAGGGGAAAGTGATGGCTCCAAAAGAGACAAAGTGGATTTTCCAACTGATACCCCACCTACAACAACCCTCCCACTTCCTCAAGGGTCTCTGTTTACTTTAAGGTCAAGGCGACCCATACACAGATACCCTGACTTGGGGCAGGACAGTTATGTTGGGAATGAAGACGATGAAAGTAGATCTTTGGTTATTAGTGTAAAACCTTTGACTCCTGAGACAGCCCATATTACTTGGCAGGCTGCTCAACCAGCCTCAGCTTTTAGGCTGTCATGGTTAAGACTTAGCAGCATCCCAGCAATGGGATCTATCACAGAAACACTAGTCCCAGGGGACCGTCGAGAGTATTTGCTCACTCAACTACAACCACAGTCAACTTATATTATCTGTATAGTGCCTCTCATTGTCAGCAAAGGAAAAAGGACATCCTTTACAGGCACAGGGGGGTTGAATTTTAACTCCGAACATGAGCACCCCGCTTGTGCCAGGACAGAGACAGCAGATGCACAGGTTCAGCCTGGTGCTGACCAGACTCAGGGGGGTCAGGGTACAGATGAACTAACAGTCTTACCCCTTGCAGGGATTATAGGAGGGGTGACGGCATGTCTTTCACTATTTCTAATTTTTGGAATCTTTTGTTGGTATGGACATCGGGCCGGATACCTGACAGCTGACGATCAGACTGTTTATGGACGTGATGTTGTCGGGTCCCGCAGTAGTGGTAAGCATTATGATGACTATGTAGAATCGGGTACCATTAAGGACACGTCGATCTTAGAGATCGGAACTCCTGGTTTCCAGATGACACCACTGTCAGCTCATCAGCCCTTACAGCCAAAAGCAAAGGTTGAGGACATGACATACATTCACACAATTTTCCCCTCAAACAATACAACCCTTTACAGGAGTACCCTCAATCACACAGCCAATCAAGGCTATGGAACCAACCGAGGGTACAGAGAAGGTGGAATACCAGATATAGATTACGCTTACACGTGATGGACTTTACATCCTCTCTGATCCATGGCCACAATGTTTAAGACAAAAGTAGCAGAGTAGGGGTTTGTTCGCTGTCTTAGGCTCCAAAGTAGGGGTGTGCCAATTCTTGAGTAGATTGTATGCCACAATATACATATTCAGTACAAGTGTGCAGTTTGTTTTTGTTTACATCTTAAAGTCATATGCAATTGAAACGTAAATTACAGCAACTTGCAGAAACAATCAATCCGATTCGTTTGAATATGATCACCTGGATTATTTTTGACATTGTTAGGTTCCTGTCTAAATCAGAAGTAAACATTTTCCCCCAAAAACTAAATGAAACATGGGTCAAGATTTAGCTGAAGCCAATGCAAACTTCAAAGGTTTGTAACTTGTACTTCATTCTTACTTGGTCTGCATTCCATCACAGAATTATGTTCATATTCATTATGTTCATACATCAGAAATCAGGTTTCGCTTGGCACACCCCTTGTTCAGTGTACCCTTTGTGCCTCCTTCAGTCAATGTCCAGTCTATTTGTAACAAAACATGATTTTTGAGAGAATGATGCCCTGGAAAATGCCTAGAACCTCCAGAACATAAGGGAGTGTCAAAATCCCTGTTTTGTTTTAGCGTAAAAAAAAAAGGTACGGTAAGTCCCACTTACCGTTATGTATGTGCACTGAGGATGACTGGTGCCTTTCAGTGATTAGAAATATGTAATAACCAAACAAGGAAAAAAATCTCAGCGTCTTATTCTTACAGCCTCTGTATTTTCCTATTTTTGCCCGCTGTGCAATGACTTTCATTCTGACACAGAAAACTGATAAGGGTGATAATGGTTTTGACATTAAAGAAACTCATATTGCTGGGTTTTTTTCTCTTTAATGAGTGAAAAAGTGGCTGTGGGGGTTTGGTGTCATGACAAGACAAACGACTTGCATTTTATACATATAGTCATAATACATGTGCTATTTTTTAAAGAGCATGAAAATAAAGGTTTATCATACCATATATAAAATGAGTTTCCAATACAACCACACAGTTTCGGTATACATTAGTCATATCCATTTGGTCATTTATCAAAAACGACTTACAAGTATCCCATTTAATAGTTGGGGCCGAAAACAGGGTTACATACAGAAGCCCTGGAGCAATTAAATGTTAAGGGTCTTGCTCAAGGACCCACATTGGTAACGTCAGTGGACCTGGGATTTGATCCCACAACCCTTAGATTACTAGCCCAACACCCCAGCCAATCAGCTACCACACCATTTTATTTGTGTAATCAAAATTGCTAAGTTTTCTAAGACAGCTCGCATCATAATCCAAAAGCCAAAAGAAGTCCAATTTAAGACAATCATCCAAGTTAAAAAATCTCTGACAAACCAGTAGCCTGGTTTGGATAAACATTCAATCTTTAGCCCAACAATGAGGAATACAGACCAATGGCATGGAGGCGTCTACTAAAACCCGGTGTCAGGGGGAATAGTATCAGCACTTGATCTTATAAAGGGCATGAAAATTAATCAGTAAATATTTCCATCAGGCTAAGTATGCCAACAATCAAGTACCACCAGGAATTCCACAAAAACAATGAAATCAGGGACAAAATAAAACAGAAATAAAAAAAACATTTACAACACTGTGGACCTCTGTATCTTTTACTGGATCAAATGTATGTAAAGGAACACCAGAATTTAAAATGGCTGTGGACAATCTTTTACCCAACATATTGCTACGATCTGAGAAAACTGTGTGTGTACCTGGAGTGTTAGAAATGTCATCAGAGTGATGTTTAGTCCCTTTATTTTTTTATTTTTTTTGCCTTTTATGATGCAATTTGAAAGTGAGAACTGAACAAATAGCAAATCTGTCACTTCTCGCTATACACATTTCTCTGCAGTGGATAATAAACTGCTTGTTTTCCTATAACAGTGTACATGTATAATGTGCTAAACAGCATTTCTGTTTTCATTTGAATTTTACAGAGAAATATACAAAAAAACACGTCTCCTTCACAGTTTCTGCACAGTTTAATTTAAAAGCAAAATGCATTTCATAAACCCCCCCTTTAAAACTAAGAGGAAAGCCACTTGAAAATAAGGACAATTTATGGCACTAGCGTGTTTAAAAGCAGACATGTCTTCAATCTAAAGAGTGTGGTAATGCCTGTGTAAGCAACACATGGATCAATATAACGAGATAGGGGAGTGTAAGTGTCTTAGGCAGGAGGGTTTTTTAAAAAAAAAAAAAGCTGATCTGAGTGTGCGAATGAGCAAGTTGTGTGCTGTAAAAGTTCTAATTCCCGGAGCTAGTCACTTGAACGATCTGTACAGTTCTTAATTTGATAATAAAGGAAACTTATTTTGTAATATATGTAAATATATGCTATTTGTAAAATATATATATAAATAATCTGAGTGCACTTTTGAAAATTTGGAGGTTTTTGGGATAAATCGTAAATGTCATGTGAGTGACATTATAATTAGCACTAGATCAGTCCTTTGGTTATATTCTGATCGATAATAACCAATTCATACCTAAGCGACTTAGGATTTTAACCCCTTTAAAAATTACTTTTCGATTTTTAGAGGTAGAATGATGTCACAGATCAAGAAAGACCAGAGTTTGATTCCACAGTGGGCAGTCTGAATTCTTCATCCCAGAAGTTTTCATGTTCTTTTCAAGCCTGCGTAAATTTCCTTCCATAAACCCAAAACATGACTTTAACTTAACCTCAATCTATAAAAGGCAAAGCCCTCACTCACTGCCTCATCTCCAAGTCTCCCACTTCTAGTGGACATTAACGAGTAACTAAAAGGCTGAAATTTTGCATGGTGATTCCACATCATGTCCTTGGAAAAAGTCTCTCACCTTCTTATGTTTGATTGCTCATTCGATAACGGCATTAAACGCATGGGGTCTTTCCAAATACCTACGAGGCTAAAACTTGGCATCGTGATTCCCCATCATGTCCTTGGAAAAACAGGTTCTTGCTTTCCTACGTTCAATTGTTCGTTCGGTATCGACATCGAATGCAAAACCTCAGCTAGCTTGGGGTCTTTGTGGCTACGTCTTTCCTTATCGTGTCCTTGGAAACCCTACTGATAAATTCATGTACGAAAAGGACAACCGCGTGGACAACATAGTCACAACTCACACTTTTAGATTCATTGCCACAAACCTCACTCTATAATAATACATTTATTTAAACTAGAAACACTTTCAATCCATCGCTCATTTAAAAACAATTGCCTTTTAACCTTCACATCATTATCAAGTTGCACTAGTTTAATTACATGGCGCTTTTTACAACTGTACACATCACAAAGCCGCTTTACAGGGGGGTTCCCCATGCCCATCCAGGGGAGAACTTCTCAGGCGCTGGGCAGATACACCCAGGACATGGCGTCAATCCATCGCTGGGTACACACTCACTCACACAGCCACACGCACACACTATACAGGGCAATTTAGAGCATTCAGTTTACCTTGAATCCATGTTTTTGGAATGTGGGAGGAAACCGGAGAACCCAGAGGAAACCCATGTAGACACGGGGAGAACGTGGGTTTTAGGAAGTTGGAGGTTCGAAAGGGTCGCTGCATTGTGTTTTTATTCTCATTTTCACAGCATGCCAACATTTTATGAAACAGAGTTGTAAAATAAGGAAATTAAAGCATTTATTCTCCTAAAGTACCAACATTTGCATCAAGCAACATTAAGTGGTTTGGTAATCCCGTCTCATTCTGCTTATGTGAGATGTGTCACTTCATGACGTGCCTCCATTTGTGAAAAATGGACAAACTGAAAATGAATATTGATTGGTTCATTGTGAGAATGATGACTAATATTCAGTCAAGCATGTACACGGACTAATTTATTCAGGAACCATAATGTGGATTGACATTTGTCATAACTTACTGAATTGTTTACGGTGCACTTTTTAGGTTTAGAGGAAGTCATTTTAAAACTTTTTACATCACGAGAAAAAATGCATAATAATGCTGTGCGGTCAGAGTGTGGGCCGGGGGCACAACAGCTGTAATAAGTAATGCACGCATGCACGCACGCACGCACGCACAGACATACTCCCACACCCAAATATCCTCACATTTACACACACACACACACACACACACTTATTTCACCCCAGTGAGTGTGGCGCTCTTTGAAATCTAAGTTTAGCAAAAAAGAGATTAAAGAAAAAACTTCTTTGTACGTTGCTGAAAATGTGCATTCTGATGTGACAGATACTAAAATTTATTTATAATTTGTAGAGCAACACAAAAAGTGTGTGGTAATATAGAGGGGATGAGGCTGGGCACTGGATGTATAGCGATTGGTGTGTGGGTAGAGTAGAGAGGATGAGGCCGGGCGCTTGATGTAGAGCGATTGGTGCGCGTTCAGAGTAAAGAAAATGATACGAGACACTTGATGTATAGCAATTGGTGCGCGGGTAGTGTAGAGGAAATGACACAACACACTTGATGTATAGCGATTGGTGCACCGGTAGAGTAGGGAGGATGAGGCCGGGCGCTTGAGGTGGAGCGATTGGTGCTGGATGTATAGCGATTGGTGCGTGGGTAGAGTAAAGAGGATGAGGCAGGGCGCTGGATGTATAGCGATTGGTGCGTGGGTAGAGTAGAGAGGATGAGGCAGGGCGCTGGACGTATAGTGATTGGTGCGTGGGTAGAGTAGAGAGGATGAGGCAGGGCGCTGGATGTATAGCGATTGGATACCTGGATCCCCAGCGTTGAGAGGGGAACATGCTAAACACTTAGCCTCCCCGGATGTAAAATAACCTTTTATTGAATGAATCCATGTAATCCATGAACCAAAGTAAAAGAATTCAAATTTTATGAACTGGAGGCAACAACAGAATCCTCTGTCATTATCAGTGAGTTAAAGTGCAGAAATGTTTTTGTTAAAATGGTGTGTGTGAGAGCGCGAGAGAGAGAGAGAGAATGACAGCACACATATGGTACTGAATGGGGGGAGGGAGGGGTGGACAGAGGGGTATAATGCGGTTGAGCAGTGCCGGTAGGTTGCTGGTGTAAAAGGCAGCTAATGGATGAGCTCTTGTAATTCTGCTTCCATTAGTCAGAGCCTGAACAATCCGGTGAGCCACTATGCTGCCAATTATCACCCTTTTGGCTAAAAATAACAAACCTGTCATCAAATTAGACATTGTTAAGGTTTTAAGTAAAGAGTGCATCTGGAAAAATGTTCAAAAACCGAGCTCGTGTGCGTTCGCTCTGATATCAGACGGATTTCCTTTAATGCTTTTATTTGAGTTCAGATAAACAGATCTTTCTCTCCATTAAAGTAAAAATATCACACAAAATGGTTTAAAACTCCGCAGCCCGACTCGTGTTCAACCAACCAAAGTGAACTCCTGTAACTCCATTACTCCTCTCTCTCTCCATTGGCTTCCTGTACTTGCTGCATTCAGGATCTGGCCCCTCTTACCTTCAGTCCATCTTTACTAAATACACTCCGACTCGTTCACTGCCCTCTAGTGACGTATGTCGCCTGGTGACTCCAACTCACCGAGATGCCAATTCTCACTCCATTTCCTTCACTGCTAAATGGTGGAACGACCTTCCCAACAACATCTGTAAAGCTGACTCACTCAACATTTTCCAGGAACTTCTCAAAACCCATCTCTTCCATAAACACTTGAATAAATGTAAATGTGCCATGATATTTGAAAAAACGTCTCCAGAGGAATGTGATGTCACTATATTATTTGCATTTGGTCATCAGACACTCCATTTTTGGTTGGGGTCAGAACCAGGGTTGTCCATGGAGCCCCCTGGAGCAATGAGGGTTTAGGGTCTTGCTCAAGGACCAACATCGGTAACTTGTGGACTTGGGATTTGAACCCTCAACCTTTGGATTGCTAACACAACACCCTAACCATTGAGCTACCACACCCTCACCACCTCATTGGAGACAGTTAATGGCTTGACATTTTTCCAAAAATTATATTTTCATTGTAAAGTTTGCATGTTCTCTCTGTTCCTGTGTGGGTTTCACTGGATACTAGAAATAAAGCTATTATTGCACCTTTTGGTGACACGGTGGTGTTGTGGTTAGCACCTCTTCCTCTCAGCGCTGGGAATTGTGTTTGAATTTCGATCAGGATGGAGTTACATGTTCTCCCCAAGTCTGTGTGAACTTCCCCCTGGTTGTCAGGTTTCCTCCTACAGTTTAAGAAAACTAATTCAAGGTGTTTTAGCTGTTCTAGATTGCACCCTTTATAGAGCGTGTGTGCCACTGTGAGTGTGTGTGTGTAGCATGTCCTGGGTGTGGAATTTTAAAATGCAAAATAATGTTTTTAATGAATTTTTTATTGTACAACTATAATTTAGTAAGTCAGCACGGTAAATTAGCGGTTAGCATATTCGCCTCTCAGTGCTGGGGATCCAGTTCAAATTCTGATCTGGGTGTTTCCATGTCCTCCCCGTGTCTGTGTGGGTTTTTTCCAGGTTCTCTGGTTATAGTATGTGTGTGAGTGAATGTGTACCCAGCGATGGATTGGTGCCCTGTACTGGGTGTATCGGCCCAGCGTCCGAGACGTTCTGCCCTGGATGGGCATGGGCATGGGCATGGGCAACCCCCCCACGTTCTTCATAAAGGAATAAGCGGAAGTGGTTAGCAGGTTCGCCTCTCAGCGCTGGGGATCCGGTTCAAATGCCGATCAAATCCCGTTTCCATGTCCTCCCCGTGTCCTCGTGGATTTTCTCTGGGTTCTCCAGTTTCCTCCCACAGTCCAAAAACATGGATTCAGGGTAAATTGAACGCTCTTAAATGCCCTGTATAGTGTGTGGATGTGTGAGTGAGTGTGTGCCCAGACCCCTGTCCTCAGTGTATCTGCCCAGCGCCCGAGATGTTCTCCCCTGGATGGGCATGGGGAACCCCACCGCGACCCTAGTAGAGGAAT
>JAOUQT010000033.1:11017026-11027728 GCA_025769995.1 Xyliphius kryptos
CTAGTTGCTCAAATTTTTTTTTGACGTATTGTACGTTTTATAATGTGGCAAATGTTTTCTATCTGGACTGCAGGCTGGCCAGTTCAGTACCCGGACCCTTCTACTATGTAGCCATGATGTTGTAATTGATGCAGTATGTTATTTGGCATTCTCATGTTGGAAAATGCAAGGTCTTCCCTGAACGAGATGTCTTCTGGATGGGAGCATATGTTGCTCTAGAACCTGGATATACCTTTCAGCACTGATAGTGTCCTTCTAGATGTGTAAGCTACACATTTTCATTAGTCTGACCAAAGAACAGTTTTCCATTTTGCCACAGTCCATTTTTAATGAGCCTTGGCACAGAGAAGACGTCTGCGCTTCTGCATCTTGTTTAGATACTGCTTCTTCTTTAAACTATCGAGTTTTAGCTGCCAATGGTGGATGGCATGGTAAATTGTGTTCACAGACATTGTTCTCTGAAAATATTCCTGAGCCCATTTTGTGAAGTCCGACACAGAAACATGCTTGTATGTGAATCAGTGCAGTCTAAGGGCCTCAAGATCATGTCCAGTAAGGCGTCCAGTAGGGTTTTCGACCTTTGACGCTTATGCACAGAGATTCTTCCAAATTCTCTGAAACATTTGATGATATTTCATGATACTCCTTTCTGACATCGATCCAAGGTGCAGAATTAGGGGGATTGGTGATCTTCTTCCCATCTTTACTTCAGAGAGCCACTGCTACTCCAAGATGCTCTTTTTATACCCAGTCATGTTAATGATCTATTGCCAGTTGGTCCTCCAGCTGTTTCTTTTTTGTACCCTTAAGTTTTTCAGCCTTTGGCATGAAATTTCAAAATGTCACACTTTCGACATTTGATATGTTGTCTATGTTTAATTGTGAATACAATATCAGTTTTTGAGACTTGTGAATTATTATTTATTTATTTAAAGTTTGTACTTTGTCCCAACATATTTGGAATTGGGTTTGTAAAATGGCAAACTGACATTACAGGTATCAGTGAAAGATATATAAAGGAGAATGCAGAGTAAGCTTAATCATATCTTTCACATGCATATGAAGTTACTTAAAACTTTTTAATAATGCACAAAGAGGGTTGTTCATAAAACGGAGTTGTGCTGCATCAAACTCATCAATGTCCAGATGTATTTCTTTAGTCTACCCAGTTGTTAATCATTTCTTCTTAAGTAAAGGTGCAGGGTTTATATTGGTAAACTGAGATGTTTGGATGCTGTGCCCCCCCTTATTCTCATGAGTTCACATTTTTGACTGAGGAGTGGCTTATTTCTTTATGTCTCAGTAAGACATTATGTCATGCTATCTTCTTTTGCTGCTATATCAAGTCTTGCCAGACTCGCTGTTTGTACTCAAACATTGTACATAACTGCTCTGTGAATATTATCATACATAATCCTTTTACTTTTCTCTCTCTCTCTCTCTTTCTCATCTGTATCCCTGCTGAGTGGAACATCTGACTCCTCCTGGCCTTGTCTTCTGGTCCTGCCTGACCCACCCTGATGCTCTAAGTCCTTTGGGAGCTAATGACCCTCAGAAATCAGTGGATCGTGCTGAGGGGTATTATTTATTGTTTATACAAATTTAATAGTGCAGACACAGTTCTATTCATACAGACTATTTAAAAGCTTATATAACCCAAATAAAAATTAATATCACTATTGAATTTTGTTTCTTTTAAGGTTTCTTCCACTTATAATCTCAGTGAGTTAACAATCAGCTTGCTCATTAGGGATATAAAGTAAAACTTTAAAAATTATTATTATATCCTGAATTGAAATATTTAAATTTAAATATTAAAAGCTAAACAGAAATAAAATTAACTGAATTTAATAGTTATGTCCTCTACATATAGAATATGTCCCAGAAGCCCAATTTGTTTCTGGCATTGTACAACAAAAAGTGGCTTTATGAAGACCCTCTACAAAGGTGCACTGATTTATTTTGTTTGGCGTTAAAAAAGGCAGCAGAGAACAGGTGATGACCACAATGACAAAAGAGAACACACAGAACACGAAGAGGGAGAAGGAGAGAGAGGAAGATAGCTCTGAGAAGAAAGAAGTGACCAACAAGGAAAAAAGGGTGAGTGTGAACAATGGAGAAGAGATGATGAAGGCGGACGTGGTGCCCATGTCAAATGTCAAAACTTCATGTTAAAGCTGTAAAATTGCATTGCATGCTTGTTACAGGAAGTGAATAAGACAGAAGAAATAATACTTTTCAAAAAGCGTATAAATATTTAAATATCTGTCATACACTAATTTTCTCACATTTGTGTAGATATTCCATGTCTTGTAGCAGACAGTGGAAATAGTGAAGTATATATAATTGTACAGTATATTTTTAGATAAAGATGATTATAAATAAATGTAACTTATAATTTAATTATAGCTCCTACATCTGCACAAATGTACATATTACAGTACATTAAGTATATATGCATATTGCGTCTTCTTTAGTATTTCACTCAATAACTGCAGTTATTTTCATATGGCACAGAGAAAAGAGACTGATGGGACCTCACATATGCCTTAAATACTAAGAGTCAAACAAATAATAGTTCCATACCCTTAATTTCAATTCCAAGATGCCCTGCCAATGCAGAAAGTTGACAATGTAAAGAAAGAAAAAAAAAAGAAAAAACAGGTTTCAGATCAAGATGTCCACTTGTTCAAATCGATGGGTCAATTATACTAAATTATTAGTTTCTCTTCGCTTCAAGACACTGACGTGAAGGGGTGTAAGTTCCAGTAACAGACAGACAATGCAGACACACTTCGGACAACTCTATTTTATTGAAATAAAACATAATAATTCGAATATTTATGTGCACAGATGCATGCAGACATACAGACAGGCACCAAAACACTGTTAGCCTTACTAAACTATTGGGATTTTAGTAAACATAAATGAAAATAATACAAAATATAAATGAAATTCATAAGGGAATATAAAACTGAACAGATGAGAGAATGTATGGAGAATATGGAGTCTACTAATGTCTAAGTAAATATATTTACTTTCGAAATGCAAATGCTATTTAGCTTAGCACTTCAATCTGGAGGTTTTATGTAACAAGACTGCATGCAGTATACTTCTGTTTAGCTATGGAAGGGTTTAAACTGTAATATACACTGGTTGTATAAGGTTATTTCAGGTTCATGCATCATGCCTTGGACACCAGAAAACACAACACATTATACATGATCATGTTAATAAAATTAGCTTGCGTACAGATTCTGAAACTCACATTTTACTCGGTGTCACTCTATACTACATATATCTGTGCGAAATCAATCAACTCACCGAACCAACACACACTACTGGCTCGCTTACTGAACAACATGTGATGCAGAAATAAAACTTACTAGTGTTATATTATTCTCAGATATCATCTTCTTCTGTGCTACACTTTGAAGATCTTACATAATACATTTTAGTAAATTAAAACCTCGTACTTGGCTTCAGTTCTTATCTCACATCCATTGTATATGTACCCGATGAGTTAAATAAACCAAAGAACAGAATGGAGACATAATAATAAGTGAAAAGACAGAGAAACATAAAGACGTCATGCTTTCTTATCATATGCAACATGCAGCTTGTAAGCAAGCAAAATGACAGACAGACAGGAAGAAGAAATGGACATACTGTAGAAACTGTTCATGACGGAGGTTTGACAGCGATCACCAGTATAGTCATTGGGACACCTGATGGAGGGAAAACAAACCCACAAAGGGAGAAGGAGCAAACAAGAGGAAGAGAGGCGAGGAGAAGGGGCAGGGGAGAGATACACATAACGGGCAGGAAGAGAAAAAGGGAGAGAGGGAGAGAGTGAGACAGGGAGAAGAGTAACACCAAATTAGAACAAGAAGAGCACAGCCTGCAGGCAAACTAGTTTTGGCTGATAATGTGAAGATCCCTGTGAGATTAAAAAAAAGACCTGTGAGGGGAGTCTGGGAGTAGGAAGACTCAATTTTAGTCCATGACAATAAACACATTATCAGAAGGCCAGGTGTCACAGTAATGGCATTGACTGTCCTTGTTTGTCCATTCAGAAACCTCATGAGCTTTTAGACTGTTCCATGATGCAGATTCACTTTGGGCCAGCTTCAAGTGAGTACGTTTATCATAGTCAACTTATTCGTTTTTAAGTTAACCCAGGAGACTTCTTTAATCAATCGAAGTATATTCAGAACCTACCTAGATATACTAACATCCCTACCTAGATTCAATAAGAAAATACCTGGATCCATTAATATTTATAGCCAATTATGGCCAATCACATTCCATTGCATTTAGGGATGTAGATATGGTCAAGACAACTTGCTGAATTGCAAACTGAGCAGAAGAGTAGTGAGGAAAGGTGATTTAAGTGACTTTTAACGTGGCATATTTGTTTGTGTTAGACAGGCTGGTCTGAATATTGCAGAATTGCCGGGATTTTCACGCACATCATCATCATCTTCATCTTCTTGAAGAATTCATAGAAAACACATCTATAACATGTTGTTTTCTAAATAAATAAATTGGGAACCTAAAACTTTTGAAGAGTACTGTATATGCAACCCTATGTAAAGCCTTCTTCAACAATGAAGCTTATATATCAAATCACAATATTGCTCTTTTTAAATACATTCATTAAGCCTAAGAGCCTTGACCAGTCATACAGCCGATGCAGTGAATAAGGGATATTGATTCTACAGTAGAGTTAATGCTGGACTTTCCCGCAGAGACCCTGCACTTAATCACACACCACAATAAGAGCAGATACATTGTAAATCTGAGGTGTCTGCTCTGACATGGCCACTAAAGGCAGAGTGCTGTATCACCTTCAGCTCACTTTCCGGCAGGGGTGACCTGAAGAAATAGTGGGGAATAGAAAGACATTGCAGACCACTGGTCTGTTTTCTTTTCTTTCCTTCTCTCATCCAGATGTAGGTAACTGATTTCAGTGTGTCTTCTATTCTGTCTCTCTTTTGAGGTCTGAAATGCAGCATTAGGCTCTATTGAACTTAGCAGTGTGTCTTAAGCATAAGATCTTGTCAATGTCCCTAGCAAACCCTGAACGCCATGAACTCCCCAGTACACAAACATGAATGAGACAGCCATAAATGTAATCAAATCATTAATTATCTTCCACTTAATCCACACAGGGTCGTGGGCCAGTCAGTGCCCACCCAGTAAATCTTGGAGAAAGAGCAAGAAAAAAAACCCTAGGCAGGGCACCACTCCATCATAGGGCACAGACACACATACACACCACCACACAATCATTCACACACAAATCTTTCCATGGAAACTGGAGCACCTATGGAGGTGGAGAAAACCTGAGTGAGCATACAGAGAACATGCAAACTCCACATAGAATTTTTCCAGGCCGTCCTTTCCGGAGATCCTTTTTGCTGTGACGAGAAAGGAGTTCAGTACATACTGCACCACTGTATCATCATGAGCCATTAAATAACAATGTAAAATTGAAAACAGAATAATAAAATATTCTGAAATGGTAGCATGTGTTGCTCAAGGCTGTGGAAATAACAAAGAACTTTACTTATAATGCTGACATGTTACTCATGGAATCTAATCATCAATGGTTTCAGCACACATAACACAAGAGTTGTCTGTTCTGTTCAGCACTAAAACACCAAAGAGAGACAGAGAGATAAAGACTTAAAATTCTTAGGCACATAACTAGTTCATTCATTCATAGCCGCGTATGCCTAGTTAGGGTCTTGGGGGAGCTGGTGTTAGCTTGCAGAAGGAACCATGCAATTGATTACCCATATGTCAAGGTATATAATGTCACTGCTTCATCCTAATGGCGGTTTCAACAGAATATTCAGGAGCTCCTTTAAGGGGAATCTCCCTTTATAACATGCATCATTAAGAAAAACACATGGAAAAGTCAGTTTCTCTGCTGTGACTGCGTGAGGGTATCTGTGATATTATCACAGCAGTGTTTTGTATAATAACAAATCAAATCAAACAAGAAAAAAAGTAAAATAGCAAGATATCCTCAAAACATTTGACAGCTAGTTTCATACATACAAAAAATACATACAAATGAACAAGCATAAACTCTATAACAACATATACCAGCAATATAGAGAGGCTGAATGGGTAGAACCTGACACATTATGGTGTGTGACTTACTTGCAGGATAGCTGGTTTATACCATGTATGAAATAACAGTCACCACCATTGACACAGTAAGCCCTTTCCGTCTCATTGCACTTTCTGGCATGGCTGGAACCTGGAGACAGCGTGGTAGTTACTGTGGAGAAACACAGATATATGGAATTATCAGCATGTTTGGCAATCAGTTGTGAAACAGGATTACATTTACAGCATTTAGCAAATGCTTTTATCCAGAGTGATTAACAAAAGTGCGTAGTCATTTATTTGGAATGTCAGACTAATGCTTGTACTCCTAATTTCAGTGATACCAAGACAATAATGACAAACTAGACAATTCCTACCCCACAAAGTTCTCCTAAACTACAAAGAAAATGTAGATGACAAGATAGAGATAATAGTAAATACAATTATGAGCTGTAAATATAAGAGGTGCAAAGTTAATGCTCCAGTAAATGGAACGGCAAGAGGTGCGTCTTCAGTCTGTGTTTAAAGACAACAGGAGTTTCTGCTGTTCAGACAATCAGGGAAAGTTTGTTCCACCACCTTGTGCCAGAGTAGTAAACTGTTTGTATCGTATGTGTCCTGGATGATGGTGGGTTGCATAATTCTGTGTACACATAAGATTTTGACCCTTGCCATCAGGTATGGAGGTGATATTTTTAGAGTTGTAGGCAAGTATATCTGTTGCAGGTGGCTATAGCAAAACAGTGAATTGTACATAACAAGGAAATGACATGGTTGGGCTTGTAAAAGTTACAAACAAACGGCAGCATTGTGAATCAGTTGTGGGGCCTGAATCACATGGGAAAGCCGTTGAAAAGAGACTTTCAGTAGTCTAGTCTTGAGATGACAAGAGTCTGAAAAAGTATATGTGTGACCTACCTTGAGAAAAATGGGCAAATTCTCTGACTGTTATACATAGAGAAGAGTTGGCAACATGAGCTGAGATTGTACTACTCGGACTAAGCAATAAAAATGCCCATGTACCATCAACTCAGCTACTTTGATTTTAAAAATGGTGTTAATCTATCTGTAATTATTATTCTGTATATCTTTCATATGACAGCATGTTTCATACAAAAAAAAAATCAAGATCAAATATTTTTACCTACAATATCATAAAGACAAACACACACACAAACAATCTACAGTATGTCATGATGTTGCCACAGGCTGTCAAGTAATTCCAAAGCCGCCTAGCCATGAGGTCAGCAATGCCACAGTATACATGCTATAAGCTAAGTAGTTTGAACATCAGGAGATTATGTTTGGTTTAAGTATTTCCAGTGTTTGGGAAAGCCACAAATCCCAATTAAAGGTCAATAACTTTTGTGTTAATGGAATAATGATGGCATATGACTAATTTATCTGGACATAGGTCCAATATTTTGGTGTGTAGTACTGAGACTAATCTGCAAAGAATTTAAAATATAGAGTATCAAATGCTGTGGATTGTGGCTGTGAAGCTAAGTCAAGAATGGCAACGGGCGTACTTGTGATAATGAAAAACAAATCAATTAGCACCAACACCACGACTGGTAAAAGCCTTGGTGTGGCCAGTAGCCACATATGAATGAGAAGCCTAGATACTGAAGAAATAAGAAGAAAGAAGTATTCAGGCAAGAGATTACTTCGACAAACCATTGTCAATCAACACCGAATGGACTTACATTCACAAATGCCAAAAGCCAGAATCTGTCATGTATGGTTTAGTGTCAGAGTCCTTAAAACATGTCATTTACAACAAAACATACAGTATATGGTTCATATTATATACAGTATATAGTTTAAAACAGCACTGAAAAATGATCTGATTGTTAAGCATCTATCAAACTGCACTAAACTCATTACATAGCCACTCCTATAGTAGCACTAAAACCTTGGTCTAAATCTGTATTTAATACTATATATAATTCATTACATATATACAATATAATAAAACAAAAAGAAAGGCAGTAAATTCCCTACAATTTATAGAATATTTCAATCATTTGAGATGTGTTTATATAAATCATTCAGCCACATGTTTCAACATACAATACTACACTAAGAAGTATCTCAGACGGGCATATGGACAGATAGGTGGATAAATGGACAGAGGTGTAACTACACGAGCTGCAAAACACCAATCAACAACTCTTGATAAAATATGAAAACAGTAATAACAAACCAAACACTTGCCAATTTACTTCCTACACCAGAGGTCACCACAAATCCTTCTGTCAAATCAAATCAAATCCAATTTTATTTTATAAAGGAAATTGAAAAGAATAAAATCTTGGGAGAGAAATATAATATAAAGCACCTTTCAAGATACCCAAGGACGCTTTACAAAGATGGGTGGGGTGTTAAGGTAAATCCCCTACAAATCTAACCAAGCAAGGTGCTAAGATACAGGACACCACCAAGCCAAATTCATGCTGCAGCACAGAGGGACATTGGAACACCGATGCCTAGCTGGCTATACATATAGGTTTAAACTGACCCGGGGCACCGCTCCATCGTACGGCACATACGGTCACTCAGTAAGATACTATGGGCAATTTAGAGAGACCAATTAGATGAATGCATGTTTTTAAACTGTGGGAGGAAACCGAAGCACCCGGAGCAAACCCACAAGCGGCTCAATAATAGAGTATACCCAATTCATTTTGACACATCAGATTACTCGTCTACTTAATTACATAAATGTTGCAAAATATAAAGCAAATTATATTTGTGCTACAATGGCAACTGCATCATCACTGACAATAACAATGCATGGAAAACTTGACACAGACATTGGTAGATGTTAATAGATGTTTTAAACAAACTTATCAAGCAAAGCTTTTTTACAGTTACATATCGGCATATAAACCTGTACTGACAAAGCATATTGCGCTAAGCTAGCAGAGAATACGAATGCTTTCTTGCCAAACTAGCACGCAGAATGAATAGGCTATGTGTAATCGTGTTTAGGATGTAGTACAAAGCATCCGTTTTTTCTTGTGGGAGAGTGAAGTAAAGAAGACACTTTCACCCTGATTTGCCGTCTTTCGCCATCGTGTCACTGTCTAACTTACCCATTAGATATTAAAGTGATAAAAAACTTATATAAACATCATGATTAATGCATATCCAGTATAAAATTTCTGCAAAAATGCTATTTAAAAAAAAAGTGAACTGAATTGAAAGATCCTGCAGGCAGAAGTACAATACAATACATTAATGTTATCTGAAAACTAAAATGCTAATTATAATTATTTACAATGTTAAATATATTCGAATTTTTTCCCTGAAAGCCAACAATATAAGCATAACATAAGTGTTGTGTAAGTGCGCAGGCTAATTACAAATAGCTGTTTTTAAAATAACATGATACCTGTGATCTTACATGTGATACAGTGTCTGAATTGTATCAATTTGAGACACTGGGTAATGTGAAACACCAATGCTGTGTCGTATTTCTTTCCTACTTAAGCAACTTTATCATTTGTCCTGGTTAAGTTTATCATGAATACCATGTGATTGAAACCCCAAAGAATAATAATAGAGGAAAAAAACCAAAAGAATGCAATGCAGGGCATATTGAAGTCTGAAATTCCCAAGGAAACGTTCCCAGATTATCCAAGTTCACGGTATTTCTTAAGATTAACAAGTAGTTAGTATTATAAACAAAAGCTAGTTTGTATAACCAGAGTGGACATTTTTAAGCTAGCATGTGGAAATTAAATACCCAGCAAGAAATGCATTTAAAAAATAATAATATAATGCTTCCAGAGACAGATTACATGTCAATGTCTTGTAAATGTTTTGATGTCTACTTGTAACTCTACTCAGGCATTAAAAGGCTTTCAATTACATAACCCTCTATAAGGAGAGCACTTGGGAAAGATCGAATAAGAATTAGTGAAGTGGATGAAATAGGAAGACAAGCGGTTATTTGATGCCGAGGGAGAAGAGTATAAATGCATGGTGCTTTTTAGAAAAAGTGCAAGCTATTCGCTTGGACGAGATAAGAGTGTCTATAAAAGACCATGTCATACTTCTGTCAGAGAGAAATGGTGTTGTGAAATTTTGGAGACATTTCTCCATGTTGCATTTATAGTAAGAATTCTATAGTGAAGTAACAAGGTATAGTGATCAAGAGAAACAATTTTTTCCTGTATGGCAGGATAACAGATAATTCCTTGGAAACCTATAGAAGCAATTTACTATCAGGAAATATAATAGAAAGCCAATATTTCTACACTAGTATTACACTGGAATTTGATTCTGGCACATTTTATTTGCAGTTATTCTTGCTGATTGTAAAATATTAATTCTATTGTATAGAATTTTACACTGTAATCATAGTTTTCTTGGTAACGGGGGACTGGAATGATTAGCACTGCCAAGCTTTATGAAAAATCTAAGAGATTAAACATGCCATATAGGTTGAAATATATATACAGGGGTTAGACAATGAAACTGAAACACCTGGTTTTACACCACAATAATTTATTAGTATGGTGTAGAGCCTCCTTTTGCGGCCAATACAGCGTCAATTCGTCTTGGGAATGAC
>JAOUQT010000033.1:11038664-11049761 GCA_025769995.1 Xyliphius kryptos
ACGCTGTAAAAAAAAAAAAAAAACATGTAGGATTCCTACCATAAAAACTTTAAACTACAGATTAAAAGAATACAAGCAGTACAATTAACGTGATCAATGAGTTTATACATCAGACCGTCGAAGATTCAGTCAGCAAGAAACGACATTTATATGTAATATTAAAACAACAAAGAGTCGGACGACACAAAATAAAAAAATAAAACGGACGTGCCGGTCTGTTAACATACCCGTTCCATTTAATCGAATAAAATCCTATGTATTTACAGGTAACGGGTACTAGTTCCTGTACTATAATAAATTGGCTAAATACCCCGGTGCAGTGCAGCCTTATATAAATATTTGGATCAAATCTGTGATTGACTGTTCATATAGTTAATGTCACAAATATTCTGAGTGCATTAGAATAATATTGTGGATAAGATGATGTGAATGGCACTCACTTGCAGGACAGCTGGTTTATACCATGTATGAAATAACAGTCACCACCATTGACACAGTAAGCCTTCTCTGTCTCGTTGCACTTTCTGGCGTGGCTGGAGGCCGGAGACAGTGTAGTAGTTACTGTGAACATACACAGAAACAGAGAGATAATAATTAGCATGAATGATATACAGCAGGAGTGTCCAAACTTTTTGTACAGAGGGTCAAATTTGATTAAGGAAAGATGCTCGGGGGCCAAAATAGTTCCTTCTGGCATTTTTTTTTTACCAAAAAAATGCCATAAAATTACATCTCAATCACAATTACCTTTTTAAATTATACCCATTAATTTTTAAATGGCATATAAGTCACTCGGGCGGGAACTTTTCTAAACACACAATTCTCTCATACGTGGAGAGTCGGATAACATTGAAACAAATGACATTAATCACTAGAGCACAGTGAACGAGTCGGAGTGTATTTAGGAAAGATGGATTGAAGGTAAGAGGGGCAGATCCAGAGGCTGTCCTGTAGGCCAGTCAGTACCTTGTACTGAATGCGAACATTAAGCCCGGGTCGTTTAGAGTCGGCCCACATGCCAGACATTGGACATGCCGGATATACAGCTTAGCACAAATTCAAGCACAAAAATCTAAAGTAATAATGTCAAAAAAAACTACAACCTTACTTTGAGGATGCATTATATTTCTGTTATGTATGGGAGCTACTGTATTTCATAACAGAATTATATGCAAGATGCGATTAAATATTCTAAGCAGAACCCCACACTCAGCACATTGTTACATAATGTGGTCATGCCGCAGAGCTGGTAACAATGCCAAGCAGTCATGCCAAACAGTCATGCCAAACTCGCCACAGGACAAGGGTGCCACCATGCATCGCCATATTGTACGGTCTGAGCGATTTGGACAAGAGGTGATTATGTTTGCTATGGGGTTTTCCCGGTGTTGGGAAATCCATGGGCAAACAGAAGACAACTTAATTACAGAAAATACTAAATCAGAAAGGGGCCGTATTCAGGCTACATAACTCCACTTGGCTCGATTTACTTTCAGCATTATGTAAGAAAACACAGGAGATCGAGAGAACATGCAAGGCCATCCTGGCAATCAAAACCAGGACTGTTTTTTCAGTATGATAGGGCTACATACGGCTTCTTTTTAAAAATACTGGGTGCAAAATGAGCTCCAACCCAGGCAGGTTTTTGCCAAGATTTTTTTAAAACTCCAAACACAGTTCTGAGTAATATTATAGTGCATGTTATAAAAAAAACGTAGTAACCCTACTGCAGCTGTTCCCTCCTCCCACACACAATAGAGGGCATTCTGCAATGTGACTTATACAGAATCATAGTAAATATGTGTGAACTGATTTTCCCCCCCCCCAGTGTGCATGTCAGCTTGAAGGACAGTGGGAATGAAGTGTGTATGCAGGCCGTAGTAGCAGCTCTGATTGACGGGTGTGTGAAAAGCGGAGGGCTTTGGATACGTCTCAGTGCTGGACTAACATTAGAAGAGAGAACAAACTCAAACTAATTAGCTAACGAATACATCAACGCACATGACTACACAAAAGGGAAAGAGGGAGAGAAAGCCCCCTTTCTTACAATAACATCTATCTGCTAAAGGTCAAACCCTGTTTAAGCAGAGAATGGGAAGAAGGGATGATAATAGTACTGTGTCGTCTCTGCTTAACATCTGTGTTCAAAGAACAGGGGGATGTTAGAACAGATGTTTCTCTATTTCATGATTTAAAAAGGAATGTACAGAGCAGCGTTTTAACCTCTTTATCAAGTTTTCTTAAGAACACATTTGAATGCATGGTGCATAAAGTGCTGCTTGAGAGTTTGTGAACCCTTTAGAATTGTGTATATTCCTGCATATATTTTACTATGGATTGCTGAAGTCCAAACTCTAGACATTTCATTTCATGAATAGTACATTGTCACAAAGCAGCTTTACAGTATTGGAAGTCTGAAGCTCCAAAAAGCAAGTCGAAGCAACAGTGGCAAGAAAAAGTCCCTGTTAAGGTGTTTAAGGAAAAAACCTTGTGAGGACAAAGGCTTAGTGTGGGACTCCTTCTATATTTATGAGGTTCAGATTTGGTACCCTTTTTCAGCCTAATGAGCACCATCAATTTGTGCCATGATATCCGTTTTTATGATATCACAGCCTTTTTAAATCATTCTATTCGAATTTGTTTAACCAAAATGTCCCACTATACAATAAAGATACTATACTAGTATAATCTCTTCATTTGTTGTGTATTTTAGGAAGAAAAATAGAGCAATAAAAGTCACCGATTGGAACAACAGTTTTGCACTTTTACAGAACCTGTGCCAGTTATATTACACTGAAGGATTTGAAACCCATTTCTGAAATGGCACAAAGTGGATTGGCTATAAAACAGGTACTATTAATATTAACAGATATGGGTGCTGGTGCTCCTGTTACAATCAATTAAATCACTTCAAATTTCCTATAACGTTTAAAAATCTAAGCTTAAAAATAACTATCGCATGATTAAACTGGCCATGCCGAAAGTGTCTACTAGTAAATAGATACAAAAATTCTACAATACTGAAATTAAAATACAAAATTCAGGATGTAATATGTATGATAGACTGGTGGAACCCGTTCTCCGCTACGATGGAGAACTTGATAAAAACATAATGGTTGAAAGGCAATTGTTTTATGGCTTTGGAGTTCATACATTCATCAATTTCCGCTTAATCCTATACTAGATCCATGGTGGGGTTCCCCATGCCTACCAGGAGAGACACTCACTCCACACAAACACACTATATGGGGCCATTTAGAGCATTTAATTGATCTTAAATCCATGTTTTTGGAATGTGGTAGGAAACCGGAGAACACTGAGAAAACCCGGAGCAAGGAAACGCCACCCAGATCTGGATTCCAACCCAGAATCCCCAGCGCTGAGAGGCTAATCACTAAGCCACCATGCCATCCCTGCGCTGGAGTTGATATATTTAAATAAACCACATTATAATAGATTAAGGATTGTGGCAATTAAAAATGAACATGTAGAGTGAATATGGTGTTAAGTTGAGAACAACGTGAATTTATCAGGGTCTGGAATGACCGAGCCAAGTTTCAGCTTTGTAGATACTCCTGAAGAGCCCAATCCATCCGGGGTGTTGGGTTTAAGGGGGATAGGGAATAAACCATCAAACGTAGGAAAGTGAAAACCAAGAACATGGTGGGTAATCACAGTGCCAAGTAGGTACTCGGGAAGACCCCAATGTGACACTGGGTTCGATGTTGATATTGAACGAACCATCGTACGTGAAAAGTACTTTGTTTTTCCAAGGACATGATAAAGAATTACGATGCTAAATTTAAGCCATGTAGGTAGTCAGGAAGTGGGAGAATTATTGATGAGTGAGAGAGTTCTTTGGCGTTTATATTTGGTGTGTTCATGAAGAAGAAGCATCTTTACATCAAGACACCAAAAATTTAAATGTCTTCGCCCAGGAATAATGCCGATCAGAAATATTCACAAAATGCCAAGACAGTTTTATAACCAACTTACAAGCTGGCAACCTGTGTGTGTGTGTGTGTGTGTGTGTGTGTGTGTGTGTGTGTGTGTGTGTTAACCCTGAGGTGGGAGCAGCAGCTGGCCACATTGTAGTTTGCATACAGATGCAACATGACAGATTTGAAATGCTGAGATTCTGTAAAAATATGCTTCAGCAGATTTGAGTGGGAGAGACAGTTGGTGTGTGTGTGTGTGTGTGTGTGTGTGTGTGTGTGTGTGTGTGCGCGCGCGCATGTGTGTGTGTGCATGTGTGTGTGTCTTTCACATTATAAGTCTTTGGCAGATCTTTGTCATTCCTGTAGCAGCTAGAGTATTCAGCATCTAGAGTCCATCTGTGTCTCACATAATCCCCCCCCCCCTTTTTTTTTTTTTTTTTTTACAATTTCCTAGACCTGTTATTTACCCCCCACCCCTTCCACCCCCCACACACACATAGTTAAATCACCTCTCGAGGTCGATGCCAATACACACTCAAACACATCTCACAGTTCTGGTATGCTATAATACTACACACGACTGGCTTAGTGACCCTCTACAGGGTGTCCCTGCCAACATCCCCCCCCTTCCCTACACATATACCAAGTTCACATCTCTCTTCTTCCTCCCAATGGCTATTTCGGACTGGGCTATTATATATAATGGAATATCTGCACAGTTCTAGACCAAAATGGTGTCTACTCCAAGAGTGCAGAATATGCCAAAATGACACTGTTTATCTTCATTAGTACTAAGTCTGTCTGAAACCGCTCTTGCTCACTGTTTCTTGTGCAGTTCATACATAGTTTTAACCTTTAGCAGAGACTAAACTGCAGAGCAGAGCACACATTATTAATGACCCCTATTACCCCTTAGAATGGAGGAGACCATTGGAGTTCTCCATCTCTGTACATCGGTCTACCCGCTCTTCCTCCCCGTCTCTTATGCTCTACCTCATAACCTGATCTCATGAATAATTTGAATGAATATGAAAGAGCCGTGGTTGGATTTCATTAAAATAACGCAAGAAAATTAATGAAGGCCAAACTCACTAATCTGCAATTTACAAAAAAAGTTACACTTTAATAGTTGGGTATGATCTGTTAAAGTATAATATAGAGCATAAAATATCACAGAAAATGGTAAATGACCTGATGTTTTCACATTTTTGGATCAATATTTGGAATTTGGAAGAGCATGGTGGGGTAGTGGTTAGCATGTTAACCTCTCAGCACTGGGGATCCAGGTTCCAATCCCAATCGGGAGGAAGTTTCCGTGTTCTCCCTGTTTCTGCATGGGTTGCCTCTGGGTTCCCCGGTTTCTTCCCACAATCCAAAAACATAGTTTCAAAGTGAACTGGATGTTTTAAATTGCCCTATCTAAATTGCCTCTATAAAGTGTGAGGAACCAAATTTGTTACCATGCGTGCCAAGTAAACCATATTAAGATACACTATACAGACCAAAGTATTGGGACACCTAGAAACTGAACCTACAGGAGCTCATATTTTAAGTCGGGTCTCCCAATTTGAAGCCATCACATTTTAATTTCCATATATGGGTCTCATCCGTTTTTTTTTCTCTAGATACAAGCCAGTAAAGTTCTTCCACACTTACTCAACCATGCTAATATTGTGTACTTTTGTTATACTTCAGACAGTTCTCTCAAGGTTGGAAGTAAACTATTGTCCAGATTGCATGGCTAGGTGCTTAATTAAATTTACTTGTGGCAATGTAACACTGATTAATGTGAATGATCTTAAATATTTTTTAATGTTAAATATAGGAACAAAAAAATGTGACTGTACAGATAAATCAGGTTTACACGAGTCACCCATAGAGTGCTTAAAAAAATCACTTTGAAAAACACCACCAAAATAAAGCTGATTATCAGTTTTATGCTACAGTGAAGCACAAAAGAGGGCAGAGACAAAATAGGTTTTCTTATATCAACGACTCATCTCTTAATCCACATGTAGCCTAGCAACGATGCTGTATCGCGGAATATGAGTTTATTGCTAATATTCTTTCGAATAAATGATTTATGAATTAAACATTGCCTTATTTTACCTTACGATTTTCGTTACATATTTTTGCCGTTTTCGTTGCTTTTGTTGCATCACTGTAATTATACTGCACTCAGCGTTGTGCCCAAGAACACAGCTTCAACATGATACAATCACAGTAACGCACACACTTTAATGGCTTTGATGGTTTTTGGAAGGAAAAAAAAAAAAAAGATATACTTATAAATGCACACTGTTTGCCACAGTTTATCTTTTAAAACTTATATTAATGCCTCCCTTTGATTCACCCCCACCCAAAAGAAAAATCACAGTTTTACAACTTACGGTAGTCAAAAATAAAAATAAATAAATAAATAAATAAAGAATTTTAATATGTACGGTACGGTATATTACACATTTTTGTAACAAGTTTCTCTGTATGCTTATTATTGTACTGTATATTATTCCCAGCAAGCAGGAAGCAATATGCTTCTGATATTAGCTTCTATGTCATCAGAAATAGCTGGAGAAATGTAAAAGCTAATTAATAGCAAGAGTAAAAATGAATTATACAAAAAGACAGATGTCAAAAAAGCCATGAGTTTAAGGATCTTCTTCTTTATTCACAGTAGCAGAGAAACAATGTGCACAAACAAATCACACACACACAGTCTATGGTGCATCCTGAAATCAAGCAGGCTCGGGAGACTGCAACACAGAGATGTATGACTAAAGCAGTGCAGCTGCAGCAGAGAGAGAGAGAGAGCTGCTTTATACATTAACTAAATTAAAGCATGTGCAGCAGGACGAACAATAGCCTGAAGCAATAATGAAACATAAGAGGTCCAAAAGACACAGGAAACACAGAAAATTATTTACTGTACAGAACCTACTTGAAGCTCGTAATAAAAAACTATACTATCATCAGAAAAGAAAAATGTACAAAGCAGAGGTTATAAAAAACCGGAATTAAAAAAACTGAATTAAAAAAAAAAACAATGTGCTACAAGCTGTCAGGATATAATCAGTATAATATCGATACATCTAGCCGTACGATCAGATAATGTTAAAATATCATAAAAAAAACATCTCATCTTAGTATTCATTCATTCATTGTCTTCTGCTTAATCCTCTATGAGGGTCTTAGAGGGCTTCCCCGTGCCCACCCAAGGCAGATACACCCAGAACAGGGCGCCAACCTATCGCTGGGTATACACTCACAATATGGGGCAATTTAGAGCAGTAAATTTACCTTTAATTCAAGTTTTTGAACATGGAAATTCACCCAGATTTGGATTCGAACCTGCAATTCCTAGTGCTGAGGTGATTTTGTTAACCACCAAGCCACCGTGCCGTCATCTTATCTAATTATCTTCTGCTTAATCCTTTACCAGGGACGAGGGCTGGTGGAGGTCTGATTCCCAATTCCATCCAGTGGGGAACGTTTCGGGCGCTGGGCGGGTACACCCAGAACAAGGATGGGGTAATTTAGAGCATCCAATTCACCCTGAATCTTATTTTTTGGACTGTGGGAGGAAACCGGAGAACCAGAAAGAATCATGGAAACTCCAACCAGATTGTGATTCAAACCTGGATCACCAGCACTAACATGGCGGCCGTGCCTACCCCTATGCCATCATGCCTCGATCATGAAAACTGATTCATGTTCTATAAAGGTGGAATAACGGTAAATAAAGTTGAAATAAGCATGGAGAATTTACAGATTATAATTCCCTTCTTTACATTCTAAATTTTAAATTTAATTTTGGCAGATATTTTGCATGTTGCTTAAAAGTGATGTCATTTTTGTATTGCGTTTCACATTAAGACCCTCTGTCCTGACTGCACTTTAATTACGAATGGATTCCTCTTCACAGTGCATAATGTGTTGAAGTCATTCGCTTATAAGTGAACGTTGAGTGTAGAAACGACTTCAAACACAAAACAAACTGAATTATTTACTCCACTAATCATTTAACACCGACCTTAAATGTTAAGAATATCAAAGATTAAAAGGTTTTTTAAAAATGTACCAATTATGATGGAAATTGCTATGCTTTTGCTGTGCTTAGTGCAAACCTGTGTAAACAGAAACGCAACAAGCAAAACAACACATCCCTTTATGAGCACACATACAGGGGTTGGACAATGAAACTGAAACACCTGGTTTTAGACCACAATCATTAATTAGTATGGTGTAGGTTCTCCTTTTGCGCCCAATACAGCGTTAATTCGTCTTGGGAATGACATCTTCAAGTCCTGCACAGTGGTCAGAGGGATTTTAGCCGTTCTTCTTGCAGAATAGTGACCCGGTCACTACGTGATGCTGGTAGAGGAGAACGTTTCCTGACTCGCTCCTCCAAAACCCCCCCAAAGTGGCTGAATAATATTCAGATCTGGTGAGTGTGCAGGTCATGGGAGATGTTCAACTTCACGTCAATGTTACTCAAAGCAATCTTTTGAACTCTGCACCCATAATGTTGTGTGCATTGTGATATTTGGAGCAAAACTGGGCTCTTATTCTAAACTGAACCTTCACATTCTGCTCTTACTGCTGCAATGTGACATTAATGAAGATTGGCCATCAGGCTGCTCCAATTTACCCATGAAACCTCCCCCCACACTAAAATGACAGGGGTTTCAGTTTGATCGTCCCACCCCTGTGCATAACAGAACATGCCAACGTCAAGCGACAATTTTAAAACTAAAAGTTGCTTGAGTGAAATGAACTGTCCAATCCAGTCCAAAGTCATTAAAAAATTAGGATTATTAAACGGGGACAAGCAGGAGAATAATGTGTGATTATTTTCTTTTCTTTTTTTTCTGGTAATTATTTATCTTACATAAACCTGACAAAAAAATTCAGTTACAAAAGTTACATTGGAAATCAGAATACCCATCTAAATGTACACATTGGCTAAGTGATCTACTACTATTTCTTAAAGTAAAAAAAATCAATAAATAAAAAAATACTCAGAGGATCAATTAAAAAAAAACTGTAAAACATGATATCCAGTTTAAGTGCATTTTGAAAATGCACAAATGAACACATTAGGCTAATTAGGATAAACTAACTAATAATATTCCCAGTGTCCCGCCCCTCCCTTCCTTCCTTTTTTATTTTTGAATATGAGGTAAAGAAAAAAAAACATTGTTCTTACTGCTTTGGACGTTGATGTAGCTGGTGGAGTTGTCCTTGCCCAGCAAATTCTCCACCACACACGTGTAGTTCCCAGAATCCTCCAGTCGCACTTGGCTAATCTGGACCTTGGAGTTTTTCCTATAAAAATTAAAGTAAGAAACACAGTAAGTCTCTTCACTTAATGCTGTAAATCAGTAGGTCATTAATAACATACAATTAATTAATTACTGCCCAATGCAAAGTGTTGTAACCATGCAACCAAAGCTGCCACAAAAAAAGCTGCACTTAAGAGTTGCTTCTTTTTGATAAACTTGAAAATAAATAAGGCATTCAAATAAATGGATTATAATCTTGCATTTGGTTATTGTGACAGTCATTGTACCGTCATCTATTACTCAGTAAACTGTTGCTTAAATAAATCCCCCCCCCCCCCTTACTCCGATAAGCCCAATTTAACTTTGCCATAATAAAATTTCTTATTTCAGTCATTTAAATTAATAATATTTCAAATAATCTCACATCTGATTACCAAACGCAATTAAATTACAGCAGAGAAAAACCGTAACAACCCGTATTTTTTAATACATTTTTTATATACATTTCCTCTTCTTTAAACATTTTTTAAACATTTTTTTCTTTTGTAAATTCCCCTTACAAAATCTTTGTTTTAGTTGGTTACGAAACCTTTCCATAAATAAAATCAGCACAACAAAAGAGTTGTGAAAGTTTAAAATTTATTTAATTAAGAATTGTACTTAATTTTTTTTATTTTTACCCGTTTTTTTTCCATGGGTACCTGTTAATGTTTAATCTACTTATTTCCACTTTTAAGCAAGACATACAGCCACATGTATATCATCACACATTAATATTCTCATAAATATACACCCTCTGTAAAATAAAAAAGCAGGGCATCAATTATAAGGTTAATGTTCAGAATGTAAATATGTTCTGTCAGGAAATGCTTTGAAAAGTATGTGGCATCTCAGCGTATAGTAAATCACTGGTGCTGTTAAAGGATGACCCCATTTTATTCTAGATTTATCCCAGTGCATGTGTGTGTGTGCGTGTGCTCATATGTTCCACACATAAGCAGTAAACAGGCAATCCTTTTAAAGTGATCAAGTTCCTATAGAGTAATCCGGCTGTAGTAAAATCCTGCATTTCAGCACTTTCTCCAGCAGTGAAGGCAGCTGGGAGACTTTATAGATGTTCGCTCGCTAACACAATGTGTAGACAAACTGTCACCGCGTATTTCCAGTAGCAAGAAAACGCTGTGATGAAGACATAAAATTAGCTATTCTATCTGTATTTAAGGAATGTGTAAGATTATACACATTAAATTACATTATTTGTGTCTGGGTTTTCAAAACCCCAAATTTCAAAGCTAAAGTCTGTCTGACAAATTCTATTAACCAGTAAACTATTAACCAGTAAACCTGAACAAACGTTGCTTAGGGTTGATTCTTATTTATGTGCAAGGAAGGTGTATATGTTATGCACATAAAAACGATGAACAAATATTGATTAAACTGATGCATGCATGGTGTAGTAAACGGATCAACCCTTAATCTAATAGCATAACACGTTATGATTAGTGGGTTGTAGGACATATCAAGGAATATATTTAACAGGATTGCAGTTGTTGACAGGTTTAGGGGATGTGTAACTAAATATTATAAAATAACTAGCGGAATATCCGTGCAGCACTACGGTGGAGAACTTGATAACGACAAGAAAATTGAAAGGAATGATTGGAATGATTTGAAATGATTGATGGCTTTGGAGTTTATATATTTAAAAAAAAAACATATTATAAAAAAATGTGAGGTTTGTGGCAATTAGTGGTTAGCACATTCGCCTCTCAGTGCTGGGGATTCCCGGTTCGAATCTCTATCTGGGTGGAGTTTGCATGTTCTCCCTGTGTCTGCGTAGGTTTCCTCCCACATTCCAAAAACATGAAGGTAAATTG
>JAOUQT010000033.1:11203472-11215919 GCA_025769995.1 Xyliphius kryptos
GCCAGTTGTTCCTAATCTGCTGATTGTTCAGTGTACATCAGCATTGCTTTTGATTGATTTTAGAGAAGCTAGATTATGCACGGATAGCACAATACAATTGAAAGTAATATAAATGGATAAATATCTGATAATATCTGGTATAATTGATGTCATGGTTCAGCCAGAGTGAACCACGGTGTGATCTATAAGTTACAGTGTGATCTATAAGTTAATCACAAGTCCACTATGAAAAGGAAGTGAATTCTACAGAAAGTTAAGTAAAGTTTTCTTGAGGATACAATGCCATCAGAGAAGCCTGATAGAATTCAGCTTTTAAAAAGAGGCAGGGATGATGAGTTCCAACCGTAGATCCCAAAATCAATATGAAATACATGCAGATCATGTTGTTTCTTTACTAAACCGACGTGAGGTTCACGAGGACCCTAGGTGGCACATGCTACTGCTTCATGGTGTAACTTTCCACCTGCCACGCTGATTAACTAACCACAGGTTTAACAATAATCTTCAGAATGCGCAGCATGACATTAGTAAGGACAAGATAAGAACTTGCCTGTGGATCTTAAGCACACCGATTTCCTGATCGAGTCTGTGATCTGGTATATGTGAATAAATCAAATGGAAATCAAGAACAGTGAAAAAAATGCTATAAATAAATATGCATCTAGTTACATAGATCTCAA
Source organism: Xyliphius kryptos (assembly GCA_025769995.1). Lineage (NCBI taxonomy): Eukaryota > Metazoa > Chordata > Actinopteri > Siluriformes > Aspredinidae > Xyliphius > Xyliphius kryptos. Next base: position 11,204,153 of record JAOUQT010000033.1, read on the forward strand.
ACGAGAAGGAATACTATATGATAGCTTAACATACAGCATTCAGTCAACATTCTTCTGGTCAGTCCCTCAGGATTGTGAGAAGTGTTTATATATTTCTCACCAACATGTTTATCTTGTTAGTGAGCAGTTAAAAAATAAAAAACAAACGTGAACATTAAAGTAGAATATCAGTAACTTATGTAACTTGAACATACTGTACCATAAACATCTTGTGCAAACACACAATATGATTTTTAAACAGAATTCTGTCCAGAACACACACGAATAGTGTGTGGTAATGTAGCTTATGGCATACATCTAAAAAAGATGCAGACTGTGGCTGTAGTTGGGAGTTTTTTTGCTGTCCACACACACTTCTGATGAATCGACTCAAATGCCAAATATTTCCCTCTTCATGCTGAGGAGTTTTCACTAGGATCACACAAAATCAAATCAGGCAAAAAAAAAACCAGGGCAGGAAATGTCTTTCTGTTGAATTTCTGGAAAGTAAAACAGTTGGTTGCTAGGTGATGAGATGTACATTGTGTTGCAAGTGGTGTATCTGACGCTGGATGCCAGATTCTAGATAGACTTGGAGGAGTCCTGCTTGCTGATGAGGACCTCAAGCAAGCGCAGTTTGGCTTTGATGCGTTTATACTCCCTGTACTCGTCAAACATGGGGATGCGGTCCTCCTTTTGGACGGTCCTGTTGGAAGAGCAGCGACATGGTCAATGGAGGTTTATTTAATTCTGACATGCTTCATTTGAATCATTGTTTCAGTGTGACTTTCAACAGTTGCATAAAGATTCCCTTTACCTCGTATTAATTTACTCCTGATGCTGATCTGCACGTAGCTCAGAGCTCAGATTAAGAGTTAATGATGGTTCTATGGGTGGTTTACCATGTTCATGGTTGTTTGGATGAGTGAATTTGCAGGTAAATTTGTTTGTTTGTGCATTTCTTTTCTCATAAAATACCAGTCTCACTCCCAGTGCAAGGCTACTAACATGTGAAATCCTTGCAGAAGTTTAACATAATTTACATGTATCCTACCTTCCATTCTGCTTGTAAAACTCATCCTCAAACTCGCGAATAGTCTTCCTTAGCTTCTTCTTTTCTGCTCTGGCTTTCCACAGCTGCTCCAGGAGTTCAGGCCTGTACAATGATGAGAAGTTAAATTGCTAATAACATATCTGTGTACTTCTGATTTGCTAAACTGATTGTCTGTAGTCGTTACTTAAAACTCCATGGTCTAGTTATGCAGACACTATTACTAGGCTTATTTTTGTTTAGAAAATTGTTAAACATTTACCATGTTATAGTATTACATCTGTGTATTACACTACCGTGTCATATCTCCCGCTGCCTCAGGCCTACTGCTGAATCACAGCTGTGATTTTTATAACAGCTCTCTAGTGCACTGTATATATTTATTATTGTGTTACTATTAATATTTTTCTAACCATTAAATCTAATCATTCTATTCTTTTTCTACTTATTTTTCGTCTTATTATTATTATTAATAATAATAATAAAAGTCAACTTAATAATAATAATAGTATGAACAAGTCCACTATATTATTTACTTTTGTGGCCGACTGAAAAATGCTAGTGACATTTTTAAATAACGTATACATTTTTATATAAATTTAAGAGTATGACTTTCTATACAATATAATATACAGTGCAACATAAAGAAGTACATTACAATGGGCATCATATTTACTAGAATGCTGAAAACCAAACAGGCATTAGAGAGGACAAGCCAGTGTATTTCTAGTGCTGGTCGCAGGCCCGTGTAAATAGTTAGGGTTGCGTCAGGAAGGGCATCAGGTGTAAAACATTTGCCAAATCAATGATGCGAGTTCTTCAGTGATGATTGACTCACTGTGGCGATCCCTGATGAAGGGAGAGGCCAAAAGACAAGGAAGGACTTGTGCTGAAAATTGTGCTGTCAATTATTAACCGCCCATAAGCCAAATAATGGCTTGTGCCTTACTTTAGAATTGTGATGTTAGAAACATTTTCGGTAAGCCATTTATATCACTGTGAAGAAAACTTTTACATTTATGGTATTTGTCTTCCATGTGACCTGGACAAGGGTGGGTCTTGTCGATCAGAACCAAGAGCTCTGGGTGTGTGAAAGGCTTTTATGATTAAGTTAGGGAGGAGCAGAACCATTTTTTGGCTTTTTAGGCCAACCACTAGTAATAGATGATGATAATATTTAGAGACAGTGGTACATTGTAAAAAATTTTTTTAATATTGGTACTTCCTTAACATGCTATTTTCTTATGAAAGAATTATTATACTATTCTTGCAGACCGCTCAGTTGGTAGTGCGCACTGATGGAAAAAAGCCAGGAGTGTTAGTAAAAGCGGTTCGACTTCCCAGGGCTGCAACAGCTCACAAGAAATAGTCATTAAGTTGATCCCATAACACAGAGTAGATCTGCGCAGCCTACCATTGCAAAGCGATGATATGCATGACAATTATCATAGATTACTGCCTTATCTTGTAAGTGGTTTTGAGGTCAGTGACTATCATAACTAAGATACTTCAAACAGGCTGTTGTTTGTATGTGTGTTTATGTGTGTATTAATAACAGTACTAAAGGCCAGATTTATTCCGGGATTTAGGTATAACATAGTAAAATCATTCTAGTAAAGCAGAGAGAGATCAGTAACACAGGTGATCATACTTACATCGAGGAGGCATTAGAGCTGGACAAACGCAAGTCAAGTGTCACCTTGCCCGGGCTTTCACTCATCTTAGGTTTCAGGATATTGTCAGACAAATGCTGCTGGGAGCTGGGATGGGCTGCTGGGTCCAAAGCAATAATGACTTCTGATTCCTCACTCTGCATTCGTCCACTTTCCTTCTCATCTTCCTCCTCTTCTTCTTCCTTAATTTCATCACAGAAGTGGGCAGTCTCACCTTCAATGATGGGCTGCAGGGTCTGATTGCGTCTCTTGCTGGAAGGCGAGGCCTGAATGAAATAAAATTGGAAAGGAGGAAAGAAAGGACATAGAAAAGATGACAAGAGAAAAATAAACAAAGAGAAAGAAAAAAGAGGGGAAATAGGTGGGTAGGGTATTAGATTTACTGGCACAGAAACAAAAAGTTCTATTTTTGTCATTCTTGAAAAGTCCTTTGACATTTCACCCACTCACTCTAAGAGACTATGTTAATGCGTAAATATAAGGTCACAATCTGATTCCTAGTATGGCCATGTGATGTGATCACTCATGTGGTTCAAATCAAATCACCACCCGTTGGCACCACATGGTTGCTCGCTTAAATACATTGTAGCTCTTGTTAATGTAGCTCTTGCAAAAGTACCAACATTAAAATTCTAAATATAATCTCTCACTAATCACATATTGTGTATGAGTGTAAGTATGTGTGCTAAAGTAAAAAGGAAGCCTTACAATGATGGGTGTGATGCTGACACGCGTGAGCATCTGCTTCACCAGCCGGTATCGGTCATATAATGGTCTGACGATCAAACGTTCTTCACGTGTGACCTATAATATATTCACATATTTTAATGTAATCCATATTATAAAATTCATATTACCCAAACATTTTGGAAGACAATGGCAACAGGTAAGTGGTTTTAGATACTGAACCTCTTCTTTGGCTGAAAACTTATGTTTAGTAAACATGTCTGGTAAAGGCATTTAGCATTTTCTGCTTGTTTATGTATATAAATGAGTAAGAGTGTAAGTGCCGAGACTTACAGGACGACCATGCAGTCCCTCATAGTATAGTAAGTCTTTTTGCAGGACTATTTTCTCAGAAGCGAGCTGCTCCTTTGTCATTTTCTATCCAGAGAAACAAACAAACATTACTGTTTATTATTACTCTGTGCACTTACACTTCTAATGGAAAAAATATAAATAATTACTATAGCTGTACTGACCCTAATATCATCAGGCCACCCATCCTCCTCTCTCTTAGATCTTAGATGTTGCTGAATGAGCTGTAGAGTCTCTTCCCTGACAGGTCGGCACCCCCATCCAGCAATATCTTGCTCAGCGAGGTCTTCAGGATTTGTGTGATCCAGTGTAGAGCCGAAGCTCTTAGGCAATGTGTTGCTGCGGGGACGTGTCAGTGGGGTCAGCTCACTCTCTGCCTTGTGCTTGGCATCTGCATAAATACAGAGTACAAGAGAAAGAGATGTAGAATTCCGTTAGAAATAGTGTAGGCTGCCACAAAGTAAGCAATTGTCTGCTCAGATCAATCAATTTCAGTTCAAATTTGGTACTTTTACTTGCACTGATTTGCTGTAATGCTGTAAAACTATTCACATTACCATTCGTTCCTTATGTGTATTTGCATTTTAACTGTATTTGCAAAAAAGAACTAGAATATAGAATTTTCTCACTGTAAAGTACAGCTACAGAGCATTAATAAAAACATAATCTTCTACTTTAGGAAATTTTCTGGAGTAAATGGAAAAGGTGTGCAAATTATTTTTTTTTACATTTAACACAGCTTTTTACAATGTCCACATGTCTGATACTTTTATTAACCCCGTATTATTTAGGAATAAATGTCAAATTGAGAATAGAATATCAATGATCTGCACATGTCCTCTCTTTCAAATGAATACAACAAAAAATAAAAATAAAACACAAAAATAATTCTTATTACTAAACTAAAAACCTAACATAAGGCTTGAAGTCCACCTATGGGGGAATGGTTTTACAAGGCCAAAGTCAGACAAACCAAGGAAAGAGGACAGAACCACAAAATAACTTGTATGTCTACTTACTGCTGCTTGCGAGTACTTACAGAAGTGGGGTGTCTGTCTAGCGACTGTGAGGGGGCTCAACTGTGTAAAATAGGGTGTGTTCAGAGCAGAGGTGTGGCGTCTGTGTGAGTGAAGCACTGCCTGGTGCCTCAGTGACGCTTTGGGTAAGAGGTGCTGTCGTCCTGCTGACCAAGTAATAAAGGGGAGTTTATATAAAGAGAGAAAAAAACTTATTTGGCAGTGCACCTCTGAGGGGTTGTCACATGGTAATGGAGAATGAAAACGGTGGCGGCCAATCGCCACCAACATGTGAGAGTGGATGGGGGTACCATGTGACATGGAGCAGTGATGGGAAGACCTCTCTGTTCGAGGGTCACACTGTCCATTTCTAAACTAATGTTAATCACTATGGACTAACTCATGACCCAGGCACCCCCGCTGGTCACTCACTTAGGGCTTACCTTTAAGCTGTTTACGGGTTTTGGTGAGTTCGGTCATCCATTTTAGAACTTTAGGATTAGCCGCTTTGTCAGCATGAGATGGCTAAAAATGAAGAACAGAAATAAGTTTTATTAACATTCATATAATTCATTTGTAATTGATGTCTATTAGCAATTTTCTAACTAACTAAATTTATTTAAAGTACACATTTTTGTACAAAGACTATTCCTACTAGTATTAATAAAGAATGCACTTTTATTTTTAATGCTTAAACTATATATTTGTGTTAGTGTATATTTAATCCCAAGTTTATATAAGATAATCAGGTTATTTTATAGAGCAGAGCCAACCGTGTAGTTCCTGTCTTTTTCAAACTGGTCTTCAAATTGTTTGATCTTTTTCTTGAGGTTCTGGAGTTTCTTGCTGAGCTGCTGACAGACACTGTCTCCCTTGGCACTCTCCTTGGAGCTGAAAGATGCACGACGAGGCCTAGAAAAAAAATTACATAAAGAGAACTGATATAAGCCACAATGACACATAACATTAACTCATGTCTTTTATCAAAACAATAAGGACTGTATATTGTATATTTATACCTGCCACAAGACAGCACTTTATTTAAAGACACGGCATCAGAATCCTGCTGCAGGAAGCGCTGCCTGTGACCGAAATCCTGGAAGTGACGTGCAAGTAATGGCTGCGCATCTTCCCCTAGAGGCAATGGCAGTATGCGTCCCGCAAGTGGAGACAATTGTGCTTCTCCAGACTCACTCTCCTCCTGCCATGACATGAACACTTGGACAGGACCTACAACACAAACACATACAGATAGTCACATAAAGTAAACTGGCATTCTCAATCGAAACACTACAGAAGTGTTGGGAGTGTGCTGCAAGGCCAGCATGAATCTTTTATTAGGGATGGGACAGCACAACATGCAATGGTCCAGGGGTATCATCAGAATAACAAATGATCTACTGATTGCACTGCAGACTAGATACAAAAAGATAGTTAAAGGAAGAGTCAAGAGCAGGAGTGGGCTTACCAAACATTTTCAATCTGGGCATTATCTAGGAAGTTTTTAATTTGATAAAAGGATGGTTTGTCATATATTTAATGATAATGACCCATAGAGAAAGATTGTGCATCCTGATTATTAACACCTGGCTAATTGTCCACCTTTTTGATTAAATGGACTCCACAACAAGACTTGACTCCACAAAATGGATCCTCTATACCCAAGTTGATCCATGCCTGATGCAGCAGTTCTACTTGAGCCCCTCTATGGTTTACGCTCTTGGACAAACCATGCATGGCCGGCAGCTGTGTGTCTTTTCTCATTCTTGATACACTAACCAGAAATGTAGCCCTCAAACCCGCTAAAACTCCAGGCTCCGACGATCTTTATTCAGTCAAAGTCAGTCAAGTCACTATGTATACCCGTAGGTGGAATATTTTGACCTGTCCATAAAACCATTACGACTTCTGTCATTCCAGAATGCTATTGTTAAATTCTGCTATTGTGAAATTAAAAATAAAAAAAATTGTAAGAAGACATGGAAATAACTATGATATTATTCAATTTCTGCCCTCTGTAATGGATCTATTTCACTAACACAGATACAGACCTATTTTCTCGTTGATAGGGACTTTTCCACTGACATAATTATTAATGCAGCTATTTAATTCTAACCCCAACCTCAACACTTAACTTTTTTGACTATTTAATCTTTTAAGAAATTATGTTAAAAACAAAAAAAGAAAGGCCCAGACTGCCTGTGAATAAGAAAACTGTACTAGAACATGGCTCACTGTTATGGAAACTTAGCAGGTCAAAACCTTCCATGTCCAAAATTTAAATTTGCAGAGGCTAGAGTAAAACCAGTTGGAGACAGCCATACTAATTGAGTGTGAGGAGTCTGCAGGGACACAAGTTAGTCAAAATCTCAAGGGGTGATTAGCAGAAATGCTTGTTTATAAAGAGGAACACAACAGTGACTATCAGGCTAATACCATGCCATTCTCTATGAAGGTGCATACATGTGAAGTCTACCACAGGGAAATCATATAGACTTAAAGCTGACCAGATATGGGTGAAGACAGAGAGACCATGGGAGAAAAGGAGAGAGGGAGACAGAGAAAGATAGCACATTGATAGTGGTGAGCTTTATGTTTTACCATCCATTAGCACCAATTTTATGGAGCAACGGTTGAGGAGTTACGAGTTACCAGAGAGGTGGGGGTTAGGGGGTATTTATGAAACCTATATACCAGTTTATACAGATATTTATAACTTGTCGTTTAGACAGCTTTCAGAAAAGCTGCCAATTCTCTCAGAATTACAGAATTATAAGATCATGTGTAAATGTAAATATTTTTTAAGACCTGGTCACGCGGGGGTAGGAATATGAAAAAGTGTCGTGTTTTCATGACACCCTATTTTTCCACAAAAGAATGTTCATCAGTCCAAATCATTAGCTAAAGCAAACCAGGACATTTATGAAAAACACAAGCAGATTTACCCTCCTGTTCTCTATCATAGATAGAATAGTTTGACTGAAGTTGATGCTCTCTGCTCTCTGTGTTGGAATTCAGATCAAACACATCTGAAGATGACTCCTTTAAAATAAAAAAAATGAAAGAAAGAAACAAAAAACAACAATGAGAGTTTTACAGGCATAATCAGCAATGGTGGCATCTAAGGCTCTTGCAGTATACTCACACAGGTGGAAATATTAGCCTGTTCCATGTGCTCATACTCAGTGTACATGTGTAGCCTGTTTGAGGAAAGAAAACATGGTTTAAAAAAGTTCATTTAGCTGGGAAGCTACACTCTGTGCTTTAATGTAAAGCCTCTATATAAGCTTAAGATGAGTCTATTAACAAAGCATAACATAAATAAGGATTTAGTAGGTTCCCAGAGATGACATTAAATATTCGGGGAGAAATAATACATATTTTGTTTTATATTCGCTAAAAAGTCTTAAAAGTAGTACAATTTTAATCTAGAATTTCAAACACTGCACTACTCGTCAAAACAAACCTTGAAGCTGTGTTAATGTTGTTTTCAGCATCTATGGCATACTCTGTGTCAAGATCCATTTGCAGATTTTTTTCTGGCACAAGGCCATTATTTTGGGAACCTTGAAATACCTGGGATAAGAGGAATATGATACTGTTTATATATAAACACAAAACATAAATGTGTAGTTTTCTGCAAGTTGAAGCAGATACAAATTGAAATGCTTGGTTAACATTATGTGGGTGGAAACAATCAGGAGACATGACTTGAAATTATTTAATGTACTACAAAAACACAAGGCTAGGGCGCAATCTCAGCCAAGGTTGACTCCCAAGGTTGTCTAAAAAGGCTTGGTGGTATTTTCCGTGTAAATGTCTGTATGTTTGTGTACCAAGAGGCAGGCCACTGATTTGATGGAAATTTGATATATAAGAAAGGCTGATTATGGTTTACTGGTCACAGCAGACACATTATTTTAAAAATGGCTCATATTGTCAGTACTGAGGGTGAGCATGTAGATAACAATTTACTGTACAGAAACAAGTCTGAAATTTGCGTTGCTGTGGCCTGGATCTCACCAACAACGTATTAGGGCTGAAACAATTCCTAGAGAAATTCAAGTACCTTGATTACAAAACATTATGTGGCACAACATGCTTACGTCAGTCACATAAAGGAAGAAGTACAAGGAAGTCAATATGTATGATGGAGGAGGCGAAGCAAAGCAACAATGATGAGGAAAGAAAAAAAAAAGTAAAAATAGTAAAACAGTCGAAAGTGTTTCAGACTGAACAGCAGGAACACCACTTTGACATGTTGCATACCACAAGACCACCTCTCCATTCTGCAGCATCTCCTCCGCAGACACCCAGAATGAAGCGGAGGACCAGAGACAATGTGAAATTATTGTAGCGCAAATCAGTGAGATTAACATTAATGTACCTTACTAACATAAAAACAAAAACCTTACTAACATAGACCAGTGTAAGGCTAACTATATGTTAGTAAGGGATCTGTTAATTATGACTCCTGTTGTATGTGTGTGTATAGTTTATTACAATGGTAATAAAGGTTCCTGTTTCAGCTTCCTGTTTAATTATTCTTCAATGTTGAACAACATATTTTTTTTACATACATTCATTTATCTATGCCTTATATTTTTCATATAAGAAATTGGAAGTAATTTATTACTTATTATTAATTGGTCATTCGAGTTTTATGTAAAATGTTTTATTGTGTATTTATTAGTTTTTAACCAAGCAAAATATATATTATTTGATTTATTCAATTTTATAGTCTATGTTGATCATCCTACAAATGTACATTTAAATTGAGTTTATATGTCTATCATGTTCATTTGGGATTTTGGTTGAATTCCAAATGTATTTTCAAATTATTATTATCTGTATTATCCGAAAAAAATATACATTTTTGTCAAGATTGCACACCAATAATACAGATGTGCCCTAACTATTTTGAGGCAAGCAAAGGAATAGCAAAGATATGGGTGCAGACACACACAAACACACCTCTTCATCATCTGGACACTGGTCAGGGTCTGCAGAAGTAATCAATTCAGCCTCAGTTTTTTCTTCTCCATTTTCTTTTATAACTGCAGCCTTTTCATTTGAACAGTCCCTGTGGAAGACATGTAACAGTTGAACATGCTTCAGAAACTTAATTTAAGCATAGATAACTAAATGTATGCAGCAAGTACATGCACACATAGAAAAAGTGGTGGCTATCGTGTCCTAAAAGTGGATATGTATAAGCTCACCCTAAGCCAGCTTGGCAGGATGAGCCCTGGCTCACAAATTTGCAGAGATCTTGATCTATGGAGCTTTGCAGATCCAGAAAGTGCTGCTCTACTGCAGCTCGTATGGTTCTCTGCAGGATTCTGCAGACACATAAAAATAAATTTTAATCACCAAAATGATTTAATTGTATACTCCTGTGCTTCTGAGTGCTGTAATCGAATTAGACAGCAGGAGCTGGTTAATTTTATCTAACAGCACAAAAGCTGAGTAGCAGACAACACAGGGACTTACATACTATAACAACGGTGTAACTGGAATTAATTAGTTCTGACAAAATACCTCAACAAACATTTGACTGTAAGCAAATAAAAAATAAGAGGTGTCATTCTTTGCATAACTAAATATTTAAAATACTAAACAAAATGAAGAAAACCATAATACACATATTAATGTAGTCGCAACATCGTTCTAACTTGTCAATTATTATTTTACTTTATTAAATAGTAGTTTACAAACCAGATTCCAAAAAAGCTAGGACAAAGTACAAACTGTAAATAAATTGGAATAAAATTAAATAAATTGCCAGTTAAAACTCTGTAGTTCAAACAAGATCCAGATGCGCAGACGTCTTCACTTGTGAAAAACTGTTCTGTTGTCAGACAAATCAAAATTTTAAGTTCTTTATGAAAATCAGGGACGCCGTGTCATTAGGACTAAAGAGAAGAGGGACGACCCAAGTTGTTATCAGTGAACAAATCAGAAGCCTGCATCTCTGATAGTATGGGGTTGCATTAGTGCGTGAGGCATGGGCAGCTTACACATCTGAAAGGACACCATCAATGCTGAAAGGTATATTCAGGTTCTAGAGCAACATATGCTTTCATCCAGATGACGTCTCTTTCAGGGAAGACGCATTTTTCAAACTTGACAATGCTAGAATGGGTTAACATTCCTTTCCCCCAACTTGAGCAACTTGTCTCCTCAGTCCCCAAACATTTACAGACTGTTGTAAAAAGAAAAGGGGATGTCTCACAGTGGTAAGCAAGGCCTTGTCCCAACTTTTTTGAGATGTGTTGTTTTCACAACATTTAAAATTGCCTATTTTTTCTCTTTAAATGATACATTTTCTCAGTTTAAACATTTGATGTCCTCCATGTTCTATTCTGAATAAAATATGGAATTTTCCACATCATTGCATTCCATTTTTATTTATAATTTGTACTTTGTCCCAACTTTTTTTGGAATAGGGTTTGTATTAAGAAATAATTTTCCAAATATGTAAATGTGATTGTATTGTAAAAGAATAAGCACATTTGCATGAGTATCATAAAAGAGGAAGTATAAAACCTACTCTGCAGAAGTTGGAAGAATGCTGATGGAAGTGATGTGTGAGCTGAGAAATAAGAAAAATGACAATATTAGAACATTTTCAAAACCTTTGACTTCATGTAGCATCATGCTTTAACTAAGTATTACATAATAGAGCAATTCCCATGAAGCCATCTTAAATGTGTCTGAACCATATTTTCCAAAAACTATAATTGCACTACTCTTGTGCTTATATATTTGCTTATACATCATTGCATCCATGATACACAGTGTCCTATACCCTATAAACATAGTGTCCTTATCTTGAACTGCCACTAGAGGCAGGATATTCAGGATATAAGGAAGATGGTGTATGACAGGAAATGTGGGGTGGTCTGTTATTCAACAGTCCGCTCTGTCCTATAAACAAACTTTGACATAGAGAGAATTCTGCCGACATGACACTGTTCTAGCTTTTGCTTAATGTCTGATTAATGGCC
>JAOUQT010000033.1:11316886-11328066 GCA_025769995.1 Xyliphius kryptos
AACCAGGGACCTTCCGGTCGCAAGGCCGGTTCCTTAACCACAAGCCTACGACTGCCCCACAAGCCTACGACTGCCCCAGTGTCTTGAATAATCTTAACATTCAAGTGTCTTGAATAATCTTATACACTTCTTCTGAAGACTTAGTGTATCACACTTGCGTCTTTACTGTATCTGCATTCTTTACTGACTTGCAAATATGATAAGTGTGTGTGATGTTTGTGTGTGTGTTTGTGTGTGTGTATCCTTCCGGTACCCTAAGAAATACTTACAGCAGACGTAGTGAGCGCAGTCCGTCAAATGCATGCACTGGCACACATCGAATCTGATTATAACTTAGGATACTGCAGAGATGGAGAAAAAGACAGGAATATATTATACATAGTCATTAAATCATCACACACACACACACACAGACACAAAGCACTGTGCTTGTTGTTTGCAGTGTGTGGCAGATGGTACACTCACAGTGTAGAGAGCTGAGTCATATTACTGAAGATGAAGGGAGTCAGAGAGCTGATACTGTTGTTGCTCAGGTCTCTGTTGGCACACACATACACATAACACTGAGCTAACAACCCTACTACGTATAAAGATAAAAAGAAACAACAGACTAAACTTGTATCACTTATAAAGGACAGCTAGGAAAAGAGTGGAAATACATACACAAGAAGGAGTTGTTTCAGATTGCTGAGCTCCTTGGGCACTGAGGTGAGCAGGTTTCCTTCCAAATACCTGAGGAATATAAGAAAATCATGATTATACATAATGCCTCCTCCATATGTTTAATTCTATGAATCTATATGTGATTATAGAGTATTGTGTCGTCCGTCACTGGGAATGGGGGTGTGGGTGTGGCTGGAGCTTCCCAGCGGGCAGCGCTCAGACAGGTGACTTGATGTTTATGTTTTATTAAATGTGTTTTATGTGTTCTAATAATTAAGGGAATGTGTTGGGGTTGGTTATGTCTAATTCATTCATTTAATATTAGTTTAGTATGTTTTTATGTGTCAACCATGTGCGTGAATGTTAGAGGGATTAACAAGGTTTAGGGGTGTGTTTGCATACAAATTTCCAATTTTAGGAATTTATTCATGACATTATCTGGAAAAAAGTAATAAGAATCCTGTAAATCAATCTACTGGTCATGTGATGCTATACACTGTAATTGCTTCTCCAATGACCTCTGTATCGTATTGCTTACATACTTTATGTATTAGGTAGCACAATTCTTGCATCTTTCATTATCCTTTTTTCCTTCTGCCTTTATAGTTATTTTATTAATCCAGGGCCCATCATCATAAAGCACAGACACACACAGAGTTTACTTACACACAAAAACACACAAACAAACACACATTCACACACTAAGGGCAATTTAGGGTTAACCTACTGCATGACATTGTAGAAAACCGCTGTTCATGGGAAAAAACAAGTAATAGGATGACCTACTTGGGGGTCGAACCAAGCAACATCTTGCTCTGAGGCCACAGTGCTACCCACTACACCACTGCGATGTCTTGCTCATCAAATATTAATTTCTTCTCATTAATCAATTCGAATCTCATAAAGTATGCAAGGTCATTTTTGCAATGCTCTATTGAAAGCCATGGAACCATACTGAATTTTATTGAAATTCATAAACTCAACAGCTAACCCATCTCATAAGGGGAATCTCCAATTTCTTGGACAGTCCAATGCTTTTGTTGCCAAGAAACTCACATCATTAGGCTAAAAAAGTGAAGGCTAATTTAATATAATAAAAAAGAAGAAATCAAATCCTATGATAAGGATATCTGTATGAAATATACACATTGTCAGCAAAGGTCTCTAATGCTCATTTCTCTTTTCCTGTTCTCACGCCACTATCTTCTTTTCCCCTCCATCATTTTATTTTTATTTCTGAATGCTTGAGAAAAAGAGGGATGGAAAATGCCAGGGTTTCCTAAGCCAGCATTCTGTCACTGCCTTTACAAGGTCCAAGAGCACGGCCAAAGCAGGACATCATTTGGAGCTGACAATGTGGTAATGCCTCAGGAGAAAGAGGAAAATTCCAGTTCTCTGGGTGGCTCTGGGTGGCTACATCGTATCTATGAGAAACGATGTAGGGCAGAAATTCTAAAGAAATATACTGAAAGCCAGTAAAACCAATGATGACAACATGACAGGTGTAATAAAGCCAATCAGAGAGGAGAGAGAAAGCGACTCACAGCTCTGTGGTGTCCTTAGGGATGCCCTTGGGCAGCGAGCGGAGGCCACGGTTACTGCAGCGCACTACTGTGTCTGAGCAAGTGCAAGGATCTGGACAGCGAGGGATTGATGGCAAACAAACATTTTCCTCTACACCTAGAGAAAAAAAGAAAAGAAAGTGTGAGACAGGCATATGGACATACAAAAAGTAAAAATTTTGCTGAATTTGCTCATTGGCTATTAAAGATAAAGGTGTAGAGTAGAGTACCGAAGATGTCACAGGCAAATTATATAATATAATATTTATTGTTATGTTCCTATTACTCAATCAAGGAGAGGGAATTCACAAATTACAAATTACTCTATATGCATGTTCTTAGACTGTAGTACCCAAAAAGTACCCAAAAAAAACCCCATGTGAACACTGGGAAAACATGCAAACTCCACACAGAAGGGACTCAGGAAGCCCCACTCTGGAATCAAACCCAGCACCTCCTTGCCATGAGGTGGTAGAACCTCCAGATATCCACTCGCCAACCCGATAGTAACAGTTAATAACGGGTTACATCTTTGAACCTACTTCAAGTTTATGGAGTATAAAAGTGCATTACTCTGAGGTCCTCCCAAATTAAATATTAAGCATTAATATAAATCATGCTCCCTTTTTAAATTATATTAGATTATACATGCAGGTTGTGGTATTTCTAAGATCAGTTACACTGTGTTTAAGCGTTTGAGCAGAGATTTTAATGATTACTCTGAATCTAATGTGTTATGGTGCAAAAATATGGCAAACTTTACTGTTCATGTAAAATTAAGGTAGTTGCAACCCTTCGAGGTTTTAAAATGGATTCTGAGTGGATAGTGATCTCTACATATAGATTATTATATACTTCTCATTCTAAGCATTTCTATATGTTCTATATGTGTTGTGCAGGCTGCAAAGAAAATGACCCATTTCGGCGAAAGAGGGAACAGTAAGAACTCCAGGTCGTTTTATTATATTTTGTTGTTTTATAATTATAGTAATTCTGTCTTTATAAAAACACACTTTGAACTAATTAGCTGCTGGCCAGCATGAAGGTTTTAGGTCATGTCAAGCCATACGAAATCATCACTTTGCGAGGGTTATGGATAAAGTAAACAGACTGACTGAGTATCACAAAAGAAGATCTACCTCAGTTCCTAATAGCCACTAAACATTCCAGGCTGTTTATGAGGGTTTACATTCTATGTAATGATATGTGATGTTTTACATTATTGTCCCAATACAATCATGTTAATTTGTGCCAGAATAGTACAGTTGGTAAAGCACACTGCCATGAGAAATAGTAACTGTGGATTTAAACCCCTAAGGAGGGACTGCAATGTCTGACAAAAGATTGGGATGTTATATCCGTTCTCTCTATCCCATTAAGCACATCTGTGCAGCCAAGCATTGAAAAGTGATGCTGGCGTATGGCATGACATGAAATAAAAAGGAAAAAGGTTTTTCACTGACAGGAAACAGGACACTTCTTAGTTACTCAGTTACTCATTTATTTTGACCTGCCCTCACATTGCTTTTTGTCAAAATGGCAAATTTCCAGTGTCAGGAAGAGATGCACAGCAAATGACAGAAGAAAATTGACAGACTATTTGCTTACTTAAATAAATTTGACTTGATTAGAAACAACTCTAATTTCATGGGCTTTCTTGGCCTTCATAGTCCAGACAATCTTTCGTCCTCTATCACATATGCCAACAAAATTGTAAGATGCCTGTCTGAACATATCCGTAGAGAGTCTTCAATAATTAATGCTTCTTTTAGCAAGATATCTCACACGCACAAGAAAAATGGAGCTGAGTTTAATATAGACATTCATAAATACTTTAAAAGGGAAAGATAGAGGGACGAATAGGGAACAGATTTTAAGACTTGGATACCAGCAAATCTCTCTCTCTTTCTGTGTGTGTGCTTGTGTGTGCATGTGCAAATGTCCCCACAAAGATAGGAATATGTAATATTTTTTAAATTGTGTGGACATTTTTCAGGTCCATGAAAAAATGTTTTTTTGACATTTAACAAAAATATAATTTTTTTATCAAAAAACAGTTGTGTTTTCATGACTTACGTTACAGGTAGTGATAATTTCTTTATAAATAACTGTCAATGTAGAGTCCTCTCAAGTGTAGGAAAATCTGTGTGTGTGTCTGGGCATTTCTTTGTACAGGATTAATAATTATGTCAGTGGAAATTCCCCATAACAACATAAAGACATGACTGTGTGTTTGTGTGTGTGTCATGTTAACTGGTCCTAAACTGATTCAAGTGGCACTCTTGCCAAATCGGTCCACATGCTGCGGAAATCTGATAATCGTCCCTAGAAACACTCACACCTAATAAGCGACACAATACAGGAGTCAAAGATTGTCCACTAAATATTATTCTTGGCTTAAATTCCCTGATTTGCATTGGCCAGGCCTCACACATTTCTGGCCCACCTGTTTGAGAGATGAAGAGATGGCATCTGCAAATAACTGAATGTCTCTCCAGATTAAAAAGAAACAAGGAACTAATTGAGATATAATTAATGAGATATAATGGAGGCTCAGGTCCGCTCCAACAATAATAGCCAGAGTGAGAAGAGAAAGATGAGAGAAAAGGAGAAAGCAAGAAAGAGAGAGAGTGAGAGAGAGAGAGAGAGAGAGAGAGGGGAGAGACTAAAACTAATTTTAGTCTACTAAATGGGCTTCCCTAAACTGTTAAACATTTCTTTCTGCAAATCAATTTAGCTTATGTGTACTTTAAGCATTACAAAAATACTGTGATACTGCAGTAATTTTTTTTGTGGATGGAAGAACTCTGTGGGACAGAAATGCTGATGGCTGTAGCAACATACTTCCTTCTGACCTTTAATCGGTTTCACACAAATGATTGATTATTTCTTGCTTTGCATATGCAGAACTGTTAAACCTCTGGGTTACTGTTCAAAAGGTCAGGGGCTCAAGCTGCCACTGCTGTACTACAAAATGTACATTTAAGCAAAAAAAAAAACAATGCAAATAATTTGCATATAACAATGATCTGTAATCTTCTTCTATTATTATGATGTATTCCAGCTAATAATCATTAGAACTATATACCTTGTTTAACAAAATACAGAAAAAAAGCCACAAAATAATTGATTCGTTTTGCTAATATGTTCATTTGTACCCAGTTCTCATTTAAAAAAATACTTCTTCCTCATTGTTGACTTCCATCAAATAGGCCGAATATTCCAATCACTAATACTGTGCGCTAATTCACTGAATGGATCTATGAGGTTTTGTTCAAGACCAACCCTGGTGCTTGTTATTTTCTGCAAAAAACTTGAAAATGCAGCACCTTAAAAGTGTACAAATATGGCTTTTAGGACAAAACAGATTTAGCGCTCAGACTATACTATGTGTTAACAATCGCACTGTTCAGTTTTAGCACCACAAAAATACAGTGAGGAGGATAAAGAATAAAAACATACAAAATCATTCATTGTGCTAACTAATGGGCCTCGTACTTTCTTAGTAAGCTTTTTCCTTCGAAACCTTTCACTTCAATCTTCTGCTGCCTACATCTGTGCCACCTATTCCCTGGGGCTCCTAAGAAGCAAGAGAGCGACTCTCCATAAAACACTTGGGCTTTGGCAGTGAGGCCTGACTATAGCTGAGCTTCTGGCCAGACAGAAGCCAAACCACATTTCCTTCTTCTCAGTTAAAATTTACAGCGGCACAGTGGGACAACAGTTCACTCTTAATATTTGTCAGAAAATGGCCGTTACTTGCCTCTAAAAGCTGGCTTTAGTCTGACAGTGAAAGGGTCTAGTGGTCTGATTTGCACTTCCAATGCCCTCTCCATGCTAGAAAAGGGACATGTGTAATTTATGTCTGGTCGGAACCGTTAGTTTTAATGTGAATGACCCTCATGAAGATTGAGTGTTGAGTGATCCATGGGCTTGAGCAGTAACCAAAAGCATGACCTGTTCTGATCAAAATAGGCTGACTCATTGGGATGATGCATGTAATGCTAAGAAAAGTGTATATGACTCATAATAACTGAGCTCCTCGGAGTTAAGAAAGGTTCACCAAGCCCAGATTCATTAACTATTGTGGTTTGTTTGGGTTTTGACCTCTGAGAACCTATGTGCAGGAGATGTAAATGGAGCGATTGTAAACGAAAGTGTATATAGATGTATGTGTGGACATTAAAGTTAAAGCTAATGAATGAGTCCATCAACAGCACAACCAGAACCTGTATAGCTGCGTACCATCACAGGTGAAGTCAGGCGTAGCCACATCCTGTATGGGGATTTCCTTCAGGAATGCAGGCTTCTGGCATCTGGGGTTTCCACTCACCACTCTGGTTTTCTTAAGCCACTGGCCAAGCCATGACAAGTGACAGTCACACACATATGGGTTGGAGAGCAGGTTACTGTATATAGAGATATAAAACACATATTCATCACATAGAGCCACCAAATAGAAATTAATTTTATAATGCAAGATTTTGATTTGTTTATCCTCAGATAATGGAGAATCTCTGGAGAATCTCGGATTTACATAATACATGATGGTTTGCAGGTCTATCGCATGCTTAAACACACACTTACACATACAACTCCCTGGGTGTCACTTACCGACATGTTTTTAAAGAAAACCAGCTAATGAGTTTGAAAGTCATGCAAGCACAGTGATATATGCAATATTCAAGCAATAACCTGATAAACCACTGAGCATATACATTTACTTGTACATGTATACTTATGTTTGTAAGCTACATACACTGTATGTGTATACACTGACCTATCACTAGATTTGGAACACCTGGATTATAATGATTTGGTCCACCTTTTGTTTAATTAAAGGATGCAGACATTAAGGAATAGAAACCACAAGGTGGCAAACATCCTCCATATGCAAGTTGAACCCTTATCTGCTGTATCCTAGTTTTATCTCGTTTGCCCTGTTAGTTTGTCAGTTTGAAACACTTGCATCCAGATCAACCATAACTGACCAGCCATTGGGGGGTCAGTCGCAATGTTTGTTGATGGTTCCTCCACTTTGATACCATAGTACAGGAAAAGTGTAACCATACTGCACTGCATTTATAGTACAGTAAATTCAATATATAGTCTATATATATATTTTTTTTACTGTATGGGAATTTACTGAAGATTACTTCAAGAAAGCATTTCTTTCACCTTTTTTAAGACCTAACATAAGGTAGAATCATAAATCAGAGGCAATTTTTATCACATCTAAGCTGGGCCTGACTCTAACCTCCATCCCAGAGTCTGTTAAATAGTCCACAGGAGTGAAACTTTCAAAACCAGGAGGCCGATCCATTTTTCATAGGTACTCTCAGAGCACCTTGAGCTGGTCTACTGGAGCAAGATCTAAATCATAAAGGGTTTAGTCTGCACTTGAAGGCGTGAGTGGCCAGGAGTCAGCGAAGCTATAAGTGAAGAATCTGGCTGATTGCTGCATTATTACAACATCCCCATATTCAGCTGCCACCGATTTAGTAGTGGTGCCACAGAGCCACTTTACTCATAAGCAGCAAACGGGACATCTAAGA
Source organism: Xyliphius kryptos (assembly GCA_025769995.1). Classification (NCBI taxonomy): domain Eukaryota; kingdom Metazoa; phylum Chordata; class Actinopteri; order Siluriformes; family Aspredinidae; genus Xyliphius; species Xyliphius kryptos. Next base: position 11,324,667 of record JAOUQT010000033.1, read on the forward strand.
GCTGTTGCTCTTTAGGTCTCTGCAGCATGGATTCATTAAGTGAGCTGACCTTCCAGTGCACTGCTAACATACGCGTCAGGGCTTAAAGGCAGAAGCGCATGTTAATACCCGAGCAGGAAAGCCATGTGTTTGCCTTTAATTATTCACATGCTACATTGTGAACAACAAAGCGCCAAATGGTTCATTATTTTCAGAAAAAAAGAGACAAATCAGAGACAGAATGTGCATCTTAGCTGTTGGGTGCTTGTAAATTTTTGGGATTTTTGTAACACTATTAGAACATTCTCTTTTGGTTAACAGATTCTTTGCTTTATACCATGTTATGTGCAATGCTTTATTGCATTACTTTAAAAGTTTTCATATATTTCTCTTATTTTGAGGTAAAAATATGAACGTTCGAAAATATTTTTAAGTTGCACAAACTAAGAATATTGGTTTTTAGCTTGAATCATCGGTCAGTTGACTCAAGAGTAGTTTGAGCTTTCAGACTTATCAACATTCATTCATTCATTTTTTATATCTGCTTATTCTTAGTTCTAGGGTCATGGGGAAGCCGGTGCCTACCTGGCAACTCTGCGCGCCGATCTATCACAGGGCACACACACACACACACTCACTAATAGGCAATTTAGAGACACCAATTAGCCTGTCATGCATGTCTTTGAAATGCGGGAGGAAAGTACCCGGAGAAAACCCACTCAAACATAGGGAGAACAGGCAATCTCCACACAGAAATTTCCAGAGTATTTATTGTTCGTACTGTCCTGTATTTATTGTTCGTACTGTCCTGTATTTATTGTTCTGTACTGTTGTGTATTTATTGTTCTGTATTGTGTGTATTTATTGTTTAAACTGTGTATTTATTGTTCTGTATTGTTCGTGTTTATTGTTCGTACTGTGTGTATTTATTGTTCATACTGTCCTGTATTTATTGTTCGTACTGTCTTGTATTTATTGTTTGAACTGTGTGTATTTATTGTTCTGTATTGTTCGTGTTTATTGTTCTGTATTGTTTGTATTTATTGTTTGTACTGTGTGTATTTATTGTTCGTACTGTTGTGTATTTATTGTTTGTACTGTGTTTACTGTTTGCACTAGTGCACTTTAATGTTGTGTGTAGCACCTTGGTCTGGAGGAACGTTGTTTCGTTTCACTGTGTACTGTAACACTGTATATGGCTGAAATGACAATAAAACTACTTGAGACTTGATTTGTCCTGAGCACCAGATGGCGCTGTTACAGAGTACTACATCATCTAATGAAGCAGAACAGATTTATTGATCGTGCTGGATAGTATTAACTTCTGTAATAGAGGGAAAGATTGAGGCTACTGTCTCATCAGTAAGAACGACAGGTCAGCATAAAAAGAAGAGGCCAGCTTTAGTGGCTGGTGTGATTGGTGGGAAGTCAACAACCTGTCTCTCAACGTTCAGGAAAAAAACTAATAGATGTTGGTTGAGCTCAGAAGAACGAGGCGTGATCATTCGTTTGATGAACATCAACGACTCCACTGTGGAGATTGTCAGCAGCACAAAAATTCCTCGGTGATCACCTGGTACGTGATCTCCCCTGGTCCTTCATCACCAGCACCATCTTCAAGACATCCCAGCAGCGTCTTTCTACATTCTGCAAAGGCTGAAGAAGGGTCATCTGCCACCTCCGATCATCGACACATTTAACAGAGGAACTGCTGAAAGCATCATTGCATCTGGTTCGGGAACTGCACTGTGTCAAATTGCAAGTCACTGCAAGGGATAGTGAGGACAGCTGAGAAGACATTGGCCTGTCTCATTTATAATACACGCCACACCTGCGGAGCATCCAGCATTGTAGCTGTTAACATCCTGTTACTGCTGTCACTGCACTATATATTCAATTGTCCATTTAAAACTGGTAAAATTACTATTTCTCCCAGCTAGTCCCTTACCGCATTTATTGTGACCTATCTCTTAAGGTTCTTGATATGACTTGATATAAGAATTTATGGACAACAGTGAAGTGATAGAGTATTTTACTAAGGAATGTGGCAGGAAACTGGTTATTATGTGATAAACAATGAAGATGCAAAAAAAATGCCCTAACAACGTTGTTTACCACGAGAATGTGGTGGCATATGGCAAATTTGCATGATATCTTGCTTTTTTTCATCAGCTTGATTATGTGAGATCATTAGCAACCCTAAACAGGGCGTCAATCCATAATAGGGCACACACAATCACACACACACGTATTCATGGACAATTTAGAGACACCAATCAACCTATCATGCATATCTTTGGAGTCTGGGAGGAAACCGGAGTACCTGCACAAAACCCGCGCAAACACAGCGAGAACATGCAAGCTCCACACAGAAATTTCTCAAGGCACCCCACCCAGGACTCAAATCATATATACACTATATATATACCAATAGTATTTGCTCACCTGCCTTGACTCACATATAAGCTAATCCATAGGGTTCGATATGACGTCGTACCACCAGTTGCATCTAGAACAGTTTCAACTCTTCTGGGCAGGTTTGGGAGTGTGTTTATGGGAGTTTTTGATCATTCTTCCAGAGGCGCATTTGTGAGGTCACACACTGATGTTGGACGAGAAGTCCTGGCTCTCAGTCTCTGCTCTAATTCATCTTAGAGATGTTCTATTTCGTTAAAGTCTTTACTCTGACTCACACCAGACTCCTTCAACCATGTCTTTATGGACCTTACTTTGTGCACTGGTGCACAGTCATGTTGGAAGAGGAAGGGGCCAACTTCAAACTGTTCCCACAAAGTTGGAAGCATAGAATTGTCCATTGTTGCAAACACAGTACGTGTTAAAAATACTTGTAGAACTACTCCTTCTGTTCATCGTGTTTGTCAGCACTTGGCGCATAACACTGAATATGAAAGTCATATATCTTGTGTTTGGGGCAAATGTGGCTATTATGTCTCTGCTGCTCACTAGTTTGTAAAATTACTGTGAATCCTGACAGCACCTCCATGGTGTTTGCGGTCTTCTTCACCTGGGACTGTTTTTTCACACTTGTTTCACTTATAAAATAACAGCCCTTGACCCCTTCTAAAACTGGATCCTGTAACTGTATTACTTTCTAAATAAAAGTACAAACATTTTAACAGATCCTATTTACCACTAGCTGTCTGTCTGTCTGTCTGATGTAACTGTATTCCTTTGAACCCCACATTTTAAAAATAAAAGTACAAACTTGTTAACAGAAACCTGTTAGGGGCTGCACGGTGGCGCAGTGGATAGTGCTGTGGCCTCACAGCAAGAGGACCCGAGTTCAATCCCCGGTTGGGGCGACCTGGGAATTTCTGTGTGGAGTTTGCATGTTCACCCCTTGTTTGCGTGGGTTTTCTCCGGGTGCTCCTGTTTCCTCCCACAGTCCAAAGACATGCAC
>JAOUQT010000033.1:11353910-11364097 GCA_025769995.1 Xyliphius kryptos
ATTTGTAGTAATCCATTGTTCCACTTATGTGTGATCTTTATACTCTGTGTGCTAGTTGATCCCAGTACTGTCGCGATGCACATAATGCATGATCGTTGTCTGTCCACGGCAGCATGTAATTAGCTTTAAAATGAGATCATCAGCAGTGTGCACAGCTGTAAACATGGCTGGCAGGCTTCTGTGCTTCCTGCCAGAGCAGCAGCCCTCCTTATTAGTGTTAGTTAGCTGCCTTAATCTTGCCATTCTCAAGCCATTCCACTCTCAGTCACTGGGCTATATAGAACTTCACTGTATAGAAAGTCATGGAGGGGAAAAATGCAAAATGCTAAAATGCTAAATGCTGCAGATTCTCACTCAGGGTTTGGGGATTAAACTGTCTAAAGGTCATTGTGGGGGATAATGCCAGATTTTTTAAGTCCTGGTCTGTTTAGGGGAGAACTGTGGCACAGAACTGTGTTGAGGTGACGCCAGCAAAGTGTGCTAGTGGAGCCGCTAAGCTTGCGTTTTTCACTCGAAAGTAGCTAATTCGACCTAAACCTCTTCTTAAAATGAAAGAGGAAGATGGATATGACCACAGGATTATATGTTTATGTGTTTCTGACATTGGATTCGTAATTCCGACAGTGGAAAATCCCCATCCCCAAACAACAGTATGGCTTAAAGAACATACTATGAAGAAAATGCAAATCCCGCCAAAACAAAACATTCCTGTGGAATTTTAATGACAATCTTGACATTTATCTTGGCATGGTTCAGTACGGGAACGCTTTATTAAGACAGAGGAAAAATACAGAATGAAAGCTTTTAAATGGCATGGAAAATTATTGTTATTCCATCAAAAAAATATATATACTTGTATTACACAAAGGGAGGGGGTATCACCCTTTTGTAAGAAATTGACCAAATTCTCAGTCCTCCCAGGGACAAGAACACAAACTTCTCAAGATTGTTAAAGCTTGGTGTTGTTTTAAGGGTCACAACAATGTTCTCTAGTGGAGAAAACCTCTAAACTGATCTTTTTTTTTTACTTGAAACTGAACGAGTTTTTCTACAATAACCCCAATATTAGAACATAAGTGAAATATTTCCCTTGTATTTATATATTATGTGAATTCTTTCCATTTTTAATCTAAATCAATGTTCAATAATACCAATATTTGCAAAAAAGCTTTACAAAATGTGTGTTTGAATTAATACTGTTATATCCGAATATGGTGGGACATTGGGTGGGCAACACTTGCTTTAGAGGGGCAACCGACAGGGGCATGTGTAGAAAGTTAATACTATACAATGGTTAAAGCTATGGAAAGTGAGAGCTCATTAGAGGAGCTTGAAGAGGACCCTTGGTTACGTCCTTCTTAAAAGCCAGTGAAATAAGAATGGGGCTTTTGTAGGAAGGACAAGAGCAGCAGAAAATCTGGCCTAGTCTCAAGTAGAAATGTCCTGCTAAATCTGCAATACTAAACCACAACAGGGGAAAATACTGCCCTGAAAAGACCTATATTTGTGACCCCTGGCTCAAGTTCTTACAGAGGTGAATGAAATAAAAATAATGGTTCTTGTGGATTTGTCTTGGATCCAATAAAGCACAATGGCATGCATGCAACCAAAATGGGAACAATAGAATCTGAACTCAGCTGATGCTAACAAGGTAGTGCTCTCTAACTCATCTATGTTTTAGTGGGCTAGGTTTGAGCTTTAATAAGCAGTAATAAATATATGGATTATGTGATCATAACCAGAGTTAGAAAAGATTCCTGACCGCACATGTCAGGCATAATGGGACTGATAACTCCATAAGATAACTCCATACATTTTCTTTCGCAAAAATTTCCAGTGTCATCCCACCCGAGTATCAAACCCAGGTCCTTCCTGCTGTGAGTCGACAGCACTACCCGCTGTGGTTTTAAGCAACAGCAAGGTCATGAACAAACTTTTGTTCTTAGCAAATTAACACAAATTACATTCAACATGTTTTCTAAAAAAACCTTTATTCTCTGTAATAAATATGATTCACAGACTAATTTCTCCCCCACTGGCTGCTCATGAAAACCCAACTGTGACCAAGAGCAATCAATGAGTCCATGCTGTCTCCTGAGAATGTACATTCAAGCTTAAACGGAATAAAATCAATAGCAACTCCTGACTACTAACATGCTGTGAAGCTTAACAATGTAACTTTATGATTTGATTTAAAGCCCTACTGACATGGCAGTCATTGGGACTGAGCAGCTATTAGCCTCTTAATCCCCGTGCCCTCCAACGACACCAGGACTGTCTCGATGGGACACCTTTTCTTTTTTGGCTCCAATTTCCTTCCTCTCAGCTATGTCGAGATAGCTTTCCCACACTCCAAGAAAGACTGACACTGAGGTCTCAAGTGCTCTCAGTGTTTATACAGTCTCTCATTAGAGCAGACTGAAGAGGACCCTGGGTACGTCCCTCTTGAAGGCAAGTGAAATAAGAGTGGGGTTGTTATGTAAAGGATGGCAGGTTAAAAAGGGGCTTGTGGACAGAGAGAAAGTGAGAGAGAGAGAGAAAGAGACATAGACAGAGCATGAGTGAAGGTTTCTGCTGCTGACACAGTGACACACTCACACACCTGAGAAAATCCAAGGCATATCAGTAATGCTCTGTCCATCTTTAATAGAGTATATGTGCCTAAACCATGGCTTACTTAGATCATTGTTCCAGGCTCTTGCTATCTGGAGGATTATTCACAATATTGGATCAAGGACATTTTTACAAAACTAAAGCACTCAAATCTTTCTTGCAGGGTTATTTACCATCCTTGCCACCTTTAATAGTAATCATGAGATGGTGAGGTGATATTTCCAGAACTGGTATTCCTAAAATGACCTACTAGAATCTGACCCTAGTGAACAGCAAAACGGCTGATGGACATTCATTTTCTATGTAACAAGCCAATGTGCATCAAATGTGATATTCTATTTGATCCTGACATGCAAATGTAATGGCATAGTGGCGCAAGAAAACAAGAAAAAAGAACGACCCGCAGTCGATCCCTGGGTGGGGTTTCTTGGAAAATTATGTGTGGAGTTTGCATGTTCTCCCCGTGTTCACATGGGTTTTTTTCTGGGTACTCCGGTTTCCTACCACATTACAAAGACATGTATGATAGGTTAATTGGAGTCTTTAGATTTCCCATAAGTGTGTGAATGCGTGCATGTTTGTGTGCGCATGTTCTCCCCATGTTCGCAGGAGTTTTCTCTGGGTACTCACGGTTAGCCTGTTAGCGGCTGATTGAACATGGGCGATTTAAGTTGCTTTATTTTAACCTTCCTGGGTTTTCAGAGTGTATACCCAGAGGGTTCTTAACAGGAATATTATAAAATACAGTTGTACATCTGTAGTTAATCAGCTTGCTTAAGAGTCTATTGGTTAGTTACAATGGTTTTAATTCTTAGAGAACCATTCTGTAAACATTTTCTGTAAGAAATTAGTTTCTGAATTTGCGACAAAATAGAAAAAACTGTTTGTACTACTATATATTTTCTCTAAGAGAACCCTTAAAGCTTCTAAGGTTCGGGTTCCTTGCAACTGATTACACATACATGAAGGATGTAGCATATTTATTTGGTTCCGATTGCTTCAGCTTAATGAAAATTTCAACAAAATATTTAGGGTCTCTTTGGAGTCAATCTCCGTATATTAAGCCAAGCAATTTTTGTACGGTAAATTAGCTCTAATCTATCATCCTTTCTATTAGAATTACAATTCTCTGAACATTGCAAGAGAACTACAAAGACTAAACTAAACTAAAATTAGCAACTAGTCACTTGCAAGTATGAATGCTGGAAAAAGGGAGGAGACACATAATTTCCAAATACAAGTGCTCCAGGCTCTATTATTTACTGAAGTAGAACAAATCCATGCTGGAATTAATTTCTATCATTTTATATAACTATACAGTTATAACAATCAGATGTTGCTGTACTATAAATAAATATTTAATCATTATGTGGTTTGCTGTCAAGTGTTGTACTGGTAAAGCAAAAAATTATTAAACAATACTAGCTCTTGAAATTTCTAAAATAAAATAAAATGCTTTTATGGTGGAGAAAAAAACATTAATTTTTTAGATGAAAATCAGGAGTAGCTCCTAGATAAGACCTTTACTTTTTCAGTAAGTGCAGATTAAATATATGTTCCTCCCACTTTATTATTCTCCTTCTCTTCTTACTGGTTTTCCAGGAGCAATTATTTAATTGTGCTTGCTGGTCCAACAATTGAGATACCATGGATCTCTTCCTGAGCCAGGCTTTTGAACAGACTAAACAGAGATAAAGCAACAAGAACGTGCATAGTGGCAAAGCAATTTCCTGTACAGGAAAGTGCAGTTTGGAAGCAAATGACATCTACCCTCCTCCCTCTCCTCTTATAATCTGTTCTCTCATTTAGCTGTGGCCTGGCTTTTGCCACTTGCCTGCCTGTTGTCTGCCATATAACAGCCTACTATTGACCAAAGTCCATCAGACATGGCGGAAGTAAGAATGATTTCTCTTATGGGAGGGTGAAGTATAGTTGGAAATCATGGATGCACGGAATATCTGATTACCCGCTCCCTTCTTTTACCCCAATGGGCCATCACTCTGGAACAACTAGCAGAGAGGATATTAAGCAGAAAAATAATGATTAATGCATCTTAGACGGGAACCAACAATTGACAAAATGATATCAGGTTTTAAAATGAGTAAGACATCGAAAAGAACACAGACGGAAGCTTTTTTTATGTAAAAAAAACAGCTAAACCATAACTGACACTTTTGTTGATCTCCTTAGGGAAATTCTTCTCTGCATTTAGGCCAGATAGGGGTATAATTAGGATCAGTGTGCAGTCCCCATATTGAGGTACTTCCTGGATCTGTAATCGGACCAAAGCCACGTGCCTCTTGTCTGACATTTAGGCCATGGCTGTCCATCTGCTATTACATTTTCTTATTTTTTTTATTGCATCACATATTCAGACTGACAAATTTACTTCCAGAATTATAAAATAAAATGTGAACATATAAATTTTACAGATTCCTGAAAACCAATTCCAAATAGCTAGTTGTTTCATGACTAATTTATTTACGCATGTTGAATTCACAACCTAATATAGTCCAAAAAAAGCAAAAACTATGACCTGAATTTTAAGGTCAACTTGGACACAATACATTTTATTAGGGTAAACCTAGTAATACAATACTACAATAAAAGTCCAAATTATAATGTTCAATATGTCAGTACTAAGGTATTATGTGAAATTCATTTTGTAGGTAAATGGGTCCCTGGTTACTAAAGGTTTGAGAACCTAGGGTCCAGATAATCTAGAGTAAATACATTGAGAATTTAGCTTTAATAGTTGACACCGAGCCCCCATCCCCATCCTTACTCTGGATATAATATTGAATGCTAATGGACCTTTTTTGTTAAAGATTTCCTTTAACCTACAATGACACTACAGCCATTGCGGAGAGTGCCTCTGCTTAATTTAAATGAGAAAAATGTCTTACTTAAATTGGGCACACTATAGAAGGAGACCATTTATGCTGTACAGTTGCTGACTGCCATGATAACCTCATCCTGTTTCCAGCAGGGGGGTTGGTGCCAAGCTGTCAAGAAAATGCAATGCATGCATATTGACAAATGACAGTATTTGGCAGGACAGGGAGGTTTGCTGTAATGTGAATATTTGGTGCCTCTTGTCAATTCGTGGCACGAGGAAAGGTCACCTTTGGCATCTGGCACGGAAACGTCATTGCACTTTCTTCCTCATAAAAAATGACATGGCCCCGGCAAAAAAATTCATGTGATTTGACGTTTGATTCAGAGCCAGACTTTTTTCCATACAAAAGTGGCTATAAAATATGCAGATATCCCAAGGCTCTGCAGAGTAGAGCCTGTATGTGTCTGTGTGTGTGTGTGTGTGTGTGTATAAATGCATATGGTTGTGCAAAAGCAAATTTGAAACCTGAGGGTGCTTTATCAAGTGCCCACCTTATAATAAATGGTTTCTTCCATTTTTCTAGTAAAGTTTATATACAGTATATATACAGATGCATCTATATTCTAATAAATTAAAAAAGTTAATTTATTTTATTTAAATTTCAAAACAAAAATTAAAACACATACATTATATGAATTCATTTAAAACAAAATGATTTACTTCAAGTGTTTATTTCTGTGAATTATTATGACTTACAGCCAATGAAAACTCAATGTCGTTATCTCAGATAAATAGAATATTTAAACAGAACACCTGCAAAGGCTTCCTTAGCATTTAAAATTTTATATTAGTCTGGTTCAGTAGGCTACACAATCATGAGGAAGACACTGGCAGTCACTGACACACTTCACAAGAGGGTATGCCACCAAAGGCCATTGCTAAAGGATCTGCTTACCTGGGCCAAGGAGAAATTAACTGGACTGTTGCTCAGTGGTCCAATGTGTTGTTTTCGGATTAAAGTAAATTTTGCATTTCATTTAGAATTCATTGTCTGAGAGCCTGGAGGAAAACTGGAGAGACACACAACCCAAGCTGCTTGAAATCTACCATAAAGTTTCCACAATCAGTGATGGTTTGGGGAGCCATGTCATCTACTGGTGTAGGTCTACTGTTTTATATCAAGGCCAAAGTCAGCGCAGCCAACATGTATCCATATTAATGGCCCACCCTGTACATACTTTTCAGTAGGCCAAAATATCTGCATACTTTTTTTCAGCTGGTCTTATATAATATTCTTATGTTCTGAGATAATGATTTTGGTTTTTATCATCATCAACAGTAACAGAAATAAACACTGTGTTTGTAATAAAGCTATATATGTATGCATTTCACCGTTTGTATTAAATTACTGAAATAAATAACTTTTTGACGATATTGGCATAAATGAGTACACCCCATTTGAAAAGTAAGATAATAATCAGTATCTCCGTAAAAAAAACTCAAAAAAATTTCCAGAATTGTGACAAGATATCTGTCATAGAAGATTTGTTTGACCCATTACCATTCTTCTTCTTCTGCTTACTTTTTACTTCTTCATTACCAGTGAAGTAAGATTAATAATATAACTTCTATTATATCTTCAGTTTAGCTCTGATGAAATATCTGATTACATTATTTACAAAGAAATAATCCACAACAAAAAGTACTACAAACTCTATAATATTTAGTGACCACCTTGATTTTTTCATTTAAATTGAATTCTGTAGTCTACAGTTTAGTTTTTCTCCCAAGATTTCCTTAACGGTGTTACCCAACATGTTCTTGAATACATTTGGGGTGTATTTATTTCTGATGAGCATTGTATATAAAGTACAGTATATATATTCCCTGTCCCGCAGTTTTCATGTAAATCGATCTACTGCTTGAGTACTGGCTTTGCTTTTAGTGCTAAACATGTCTGATTGTCTGATTGACCAATATAAATATTTGGGATTGAAGTCTATAATTTCAGTGTTAAATGCTTATTATTGTATGAAAAGCAAAATCATGGGAAATATTGCTTTGCTCTTGACCAGGACCTTGCTAAAGTTTATATACTTAAACATTCTCTTTGGCTTTCCAAAAGCCATGTAAATTGGTTAGAATGAAAAAACATCATTTACTAATATAAATTTAGCTCCAAATCATAACCTGGCTGATGTGATTTTTTCATACTCTATGACTGCTTTTTGTAAAACTGCTACAGATAATAATTTTTCCGGTTATAATTTTCACACAGAGAGAACATGGTCATTGAGAGACATGCATTTTTAATCTACAGTCCAACCAATACCCCACAAAGTACATTTCATATTTGGTGTAATGGAAAATTTATGAAGTGTACAATGAAATATTTCTGCCTTATCACAAAAGAAGCAAAAAAGACATCATTAGATGAAAACCCAATAGTCAGCACAATGGGAAATTCGTAGTGATCAAGGGTCCGTTACACAGGTTGCTGCTCTAGAAGTCCCCCTCCCTACAGATGAACTATTTTACTCATTAGTGTGCCGGCCACAGCACATTATCCAGCTCATTGAGATGCAAGGCATGTCCTGTCAGATGGGAGGGAGCCTGAGATAGCTTTGAAGTCATTAGCTCAATCATTAGCGCAGTTATGTTAAATAGAAATTACAATTCATCACCAGAAAGGGCGAATCATTTATTTTGCCAGCCCTGGCAGGCGTTAAATCACACACGAGATGTTGGTACGAGAGTCCTGGGATTTGACACGTAGCACTCCTACTAGATCAAGACTTGTTCCTAATCAGGAGTGGTTAGCATCCATATCCTAGAATATATTTGTGAGCATGTGAACATTCTGAACTGTTTCTTTGTCACTGAAATAAATAGTATCAACTGCAAAACTTAATTAAGAGAGATCCTAATTTTTGGGTGTGATTAGGTCAAAGTGTGGCATTTTACTATTAAAGAGAATTCTGTGATCATATGACATGCAGAAGATTCAATAAAAAGAGGTCCTGAATATTCTTCATCTTGACTATGTACACATTCAGCTCACTTCAGGGTTATATCAGAAAGGTTTTAATCCCTTAAATAACCCATAAAGAACCTTTATTGCCATGATGATGATGATGATGATGATGATGATGATGATGATGATTATTATTATTATTATTATTATATGAACTGAATTCATTTACAGTAAAAAACGTTGTGCACCTATTCCTCTAAGATTACCCTTGAAGGTTCAAAGGTATGATTCCAGGCCATCCATTACACATACGTCAAAATATGTAGAATAATTCATTTCATTCAGATTGCCTCATCCTATTGGGGGTTGCAACATTATATTCGAGACCTCTTACGAGAATCCTCCTGTAGTTTTTCTTTGGTACATCTATGTTTAAAGATTTAAGTAATTGATAAAAAAAATAAATTAAGCATTGCGGTTATTAATAATTATTTTTATCTTATAAAATAATAAAATGTGATTCCTCTTAAGGCTTTTCCTCATGTCAGTTTATGAAGTGTATCTTTGACACTTTCATCTGTGGCATCCTCAGTGGCTATCTAAATAAAGCATATTGATGTCTAATATATATTGTTAAGATCTCTACAGCAAATAAATTACAATTTTTATGTCCCCCTTTAAAATTATGTCCATTTTTATGATCATACACTATATTATGTAATTCCTAAAAGAAATTTTTATGGGCAACATTTAAGAATGTCCCCAGTGTGCTGGCTATTTTGGTCAAGACTGGCCATTTATAATCCATCTAGCTCCTTTCTATCTGTAGGAGCTTTTTAGCTGTAGTACCTTGTCATAGCACAGTCATGGCACAGGGACAAGAAAGAACTCATTAAGCTCCCTCTGAGACACACTGCTGCATTAATCCAGGTGATAAAAACAGCAAACCTGTTTATTGAACACACTTTTCACCATCACTTTGCTCCTAAACTTCTCTCAGACTCCTTAACACTCCTTGATAATCCCTACGTTTCAAGATGTCAATTTTGAATGAGAAACTGTGTCAAAGCTGCAAATAATGTTTTACTTAGCTAAGTGAAAAAAGACATGAATAGTGTGAATTAATGATTACAATGCACCAAGTTAGCACATGATGATTGGTTAGCTGATACATTACACAGCTGCTGACGACCACATGGATGGATGTTTCAAACAGCAGTAAGCAGAGTATAGTTATATTCATATTTAATTGTTCTTCAAGGCTGAGCTTTTGTTAATGGGCTTTGGTGGAATCTGTGGATATTCTGTATTATTAATGACAATTGATTCCTGACTCACTTGCACAGTTTCGCTCATGTTTTTTCCTAATCTCAGTTTCTTTTTTACACTCATTTTGTCACACTTTTAATGCTTTGTATAAAAAATACATCTGATTCCTCAGTTGCTTACCTTTTTTCTCCCTGTGTCCTGCCTCACCTCTCTGTTTCTGGCTTCTACAGCTTCAGTCTCTCCTAATATTTTAGCTCCTCAATAATGTCTCAGAAACTTCAGCCAGCCTAACAGTGATGAAGTGCTTTTGCTGTGGTCTGCTCTGGTTAAATGGACAGTGAGCCCCCACAGCACCCCCCCAAGCTCGTTTGGAGGATGAGGCTGGTACTTAGCGCTCTGCCACTGGTCTGATTGATGGGGCTGCAGTGGTGCTCATTGCCTTCTGCTCTCCCTTTCCTTACACATCCTGTATATTTTAATGTACTTTAACTT
>JAOUQT010000033.1:11369737-11387454 GCA_025769995.1 Xyliphius kryptos
AGTGGAAAAAACATAATTAACAACAGAAATAACAATTTACTACAGAATAGTTTAACTAAAGCTAAAACTTCTTCTTTTGAGCTCTCCCTTTATCAAAGGTCACCACAGTAAATCTTTTCCACATCACTTTGTCCTCTGCATCTTCTGCTTCTCTTTTTACAAACTACCTGCATGTCTGCATTGACCACATCCATATATCTCCTTTTTAACTTTCCTATCTGCCTCCTGCCTGGCAGCTCCATTTCTAACATTTTTCTCTCAATATATCCACTGTCCCTCCTCTGCACATGCCAAACATTCTCAGTTGGCCTCTTTACCTTTGTCTCCAAATTTTCCAAACAGAGCTGTCCTTCTGATGCTCTCATTCCTAATCCTATCCATCCGGGTCACTCCCAAAAGGAGCCCAACATCTTAAGCTCTGCAACCTCCAGCTCTGCTTCCTGTCGATTAGTCAGTGCCACTGTCTCCAAACCATATAACAAGGCTGGAATCACTACTCTCTTATAAACTTTTCATTTCAATCTTTCTGCAACTCTTTTGTTACACATCACTCCTGACACTTTTCTCCATCCACTCCATCATTCATTTTATGTTTAAACCAGACTCGCATACTGTATAATACTATAATATAGTAATCATTTGAGCTGACTGACTGAACTCAAGAATTAAGCTTGCAATAGAAATTCAGCCAATGTTACTTGTAGTGCATTACTTCAATACAGTTGTAATAAACAAACCTATAAGCATCCCTTTTTTACAAAAGTAATTTAAGACTCTTCATTATTAGCAGACACTGTGATGATTGCTCTACTTGGCTTGTGCATTTGTGTGCACACGTATGATGTCGGTGCATCTGTGTTCATCTTTTGTCAGACATTGTGGGAAATGGAAGTCCCAAATTTAATTTCCTTCAATCTAATTACATTGGCCTTTAATTATTGCAGGCATTGGCCATATTGGAAGCATGAAGCTCCAGCATTACCAGTGGCCCATCTGGAGAGGGTCAGAAGTGGGAAAGGACGAATCAGGTCCCCCTTCATCAATCTGTCAGAAACAACCTGCTGCTAACCAGCATAAATATAACGGGTATCTATAATCTTTCAGTACAAAGCAAAAAATGGAGAGGGTAGAGGGCTGGGGACCCAACGCCCCAACTGCTCCCCGTGCTCTAAAAAGGGGCAGCACACTGCTCTGGGTGTTACCACCTGAATGGGTTAAATGCATAGAACAATTTCCCACTGGAGATCATAAGGTTAACCAAAATCAAAAATCTAATTTCTCCTCCACATGGAGAAAGAATGAGAGAGAGGGAGCTAGAAATAGGGAGCAGTGTAACAGAGAAAGCTACATACAGAAAGGAAGCGGTGTTAGTGTTCTACAAGTAAGTAGTCTTTTGCTCTTTTAAGTGATGACTGATTCAATGTTTTGCCAGACTCAGAGGGGAACCGCATCCTCATTTGGGTTATATCTGATTAACAACACTGAAAAAGAGTCTGTGATGGAGTGTGTACAATTTGCCATCCAGGTGAATCGGACATTTTGTTTGCATCTAAAGAATATGACAGTAATGCAAGGTGTGACATTTGAAATCTGTAGCTTAAGCAGATATTGCGTAAACGTGACAGGAGCAGTGCCCCTAACTAAGGGGTTATGGCAGAATGTGGGGTTATGACAGAATATGGCAACAATACAGGTTGTAAAAGTTTCTAAAGTTTGAACCTTGTCATTAAAAGGTATTAGTTATTAAATGGCATTTTTCAATTCCTTACTAGCTAAGTTAATTTCCCCAGGCTCTAAAGTAAATAAAGTGTCACTGTATATGCATCTACCAACATTCTGCTTTCTAGTATTATACTGGTACACAGTACGGCTTCTCCCGCATATTAAATGTAGCTGCTAGCAGAACCGTGAAGATAGAATCAAAGACATGCTGACCAGTGCAGAAACGGCAAATATCCTGTAAGCAGTTTTAATATCATATCTACCAAGTGTTTCATTTCATCTTAATTTAGACTATATATTTTCTAAAATTCCTCATGATATACGTATTTATTGTCAGTTTGGAAACCAAAAAATGACTAAAGATTATTGAGTACACACGCTGCAAATGAATTTTAGTGACTGAACAAAATCATGGGCTGCTGGTTATAGTATTTTCTAATGCATATGAATGAAGACCTTTGCTGAAAATATGCTGTACAGGTCAATGTCTACTCAATTTCTCTGATTGAATGTGCCTGGTTTACTCTGCTGGCCATTCCGTAAGGATCTGAGAAGATAGACGAGGTGCCTTAAATATATAAAAAAACAACAACATGCTAACCATGTACAGCCAAAACTAATGTCTGTGTCTTAACACAGACAAAATACCGTTTTTTCTCTGATAACTTTAAATATACATTTTTTAGAGATTCTTGTGGAGACTTTCACTGTTATACTGTAATATGTTGCTCTCCTTATGGCACATGAACATTTTTCTTTAGCATAATTTTTTTGTTGAACTCTAAAATATTTTTATACTAAAATATAGATCATAAAATATAACATGATTTGTACTAAACCATATGGTGAATATTAATGTACATGAATCTCAGTATTCTTGCATTCATCATCATTTATTCATCCATTCATGTTCAGTTACCACCAGTCTGGACATACTTTATATAATTTGTCCAACACATGATTAGTTAGGCTTTATTATCTTATATACAATATGTTGGATAACTGTTAGCTATTAGCTAGCTGATGCTTGTTACAACACCTCTCCTTATCATAATCTCAAGGTCAATCTGATTCTTAAAATAAAAACACAATTTTTGCTTGAAGGACCTTAAATAATTTCCAAATATTACTACAGATATGTTTTGTGTCATGCTACACTGTGAAGAGCTTCGACTTACAGAGGAATAGAATAGAAGCTATTTACATTTAACGCTTTTTGTTCTATTTGTTTATTAACATCACCTTCCACATTGACAGCCATATTGACAACAGGAACACGAATATATTCATACACAAGTTTCGTATCTTATACTCGAGTCATATCCAAACACAAGTCAGTGACAATTTAGCATCTCCAATTTACCTAGCATGCATGTTTTTGGACTGTGGGAGGAAACCGGAGCACCGGGAGAAACCCCACGCAAAGACAGGGAACATACGAACTCCACACAGAAATTCATGAGGATTGAACTCGGGTCCTCTTGCTGTGAGGCCACAGCACTATCCACTG
Source organism: Xyliphius kryptos (assembly GCA_025769995.1). Classification (NCBI taxonomy): domain Eukaryota; kingdom Metazoa; phylum Chordata; class Actinopteri; order Siluriformes; family Aspredinidae; genus Xyliphius; species Xyliphius kryptos. The sequence goes on from JAOUQT010000033.1 coordinate 11,372,970, forward strand.
TGCCACCCAATGCTAATGCTAACCTTACACATAATATTAGCATTAGTAATGAAAAGACAAATTTTTGTCTGTTTTAATAATTTATTTTTGTCATTGTCTCCTTATGGGGACCAGCAAAATGTCCACAGAATATCAGCATCCTATATTATTGTATGCCTACAGATACACAGTACCTGTATGTCATGTTGAAAGTAATACAGCATGATCACTTTGCTGTCCCTGGGGAGTCGAACGCCAGTTACTAATGCTCCTGTGTCTTTTCTAGCAATGTGACCTACCATGCTGGGCACCTATGTTATGTTATTATATACTTAAATTCCTATCCGATATAACTCCTTATATCTCTAGAAGCTATGAAAACAAAGTACACATAGGTACACACAAACACACACACAAAGACCCCCCACACACACACCTCGACCTCATAAAAAATTCATTCCAATTTGAAAGCACAAGGACGATATGATAACATCATGTTTGCTGTCATGCAAATAAAGTAGGAAAAAAAGACACAAAAGCCAACATTGTCTCTAACAATCTACTTAAACTTATACAATGTCGTGAATTGTTTGAAAATGTAGAAGCGTGAGGTCATACTGCAGCCCCAACAGATAAATTTAAAGAAAGGAGGAAGAAAGGAGGAAGAAAGTAAAAAGGACATGCATGCTTTGCTGGTCTATACTGCTAGAGGACAAAATGTACATGCTTTTAATGTGCTTTACATCAAAGAAAAATATTATCTCTCGATAATTAAAGCCACTTGTGTGATACTATGTTATATATAATTCTGTTTTTTTCTTTATTTATTTAGAGAAGGACTGAGTTTATTATTTTTACATTTTATGTGTTATTATAGTATTTTGCAGTTTTACAGTACATTTACAGTATATTGTGGCAAATATGTTGTGGTTCAGTAATGCTTAGTATCCTAGACCCGAAAGGGTAAGGGTTGCGTCAGGAAGGGCATCCGGCGTAAAACGTGCCAATGGTACATCCATATACATGGTTATATACAACAGAGTTCACAAGTCATGGACAATTTCGCATCTCCAGTAACACTTTCGCATCTCTTGGGTACTTCTTGCTATGAGGCATCTTACAGGTCCTTCATGCTATGAGGCTACAGCACTACCCACTGTGTCACCATGCTGCCTATAAAGTATTAATGTTGACAGTGTCATTGTAGTTACCAGTGGTAATTAGAGGCAGTGGTGACTCAACGGTTAATGCTCTGTGTTATTTATAAGAAGGTTGAGGGTTCAAGACCTAGCATCACATAACTGCTGTTGTGTCCCTAAGTAAGCTATTTAACACTCACTGCTTCAGGACTGCTGTACTGCAACAATCCCCTCACTCTGACCCCAACCTCCTTCAATAGGTATTAATTTTATTTAACAAATAAAGGCTGCTTTTAATTATTTAGCAATTACTAGATTATTTCTATTTCTAATATCTTTCTCTGCTGCTTTATAGCAAATATTCTCTAACGTCTTTATTATCAGCCCTGGTGTATATGGTGATTGCATAAAAAGCACAGTGAATCCAGTGAATCCACAGTGAATTGTACTTCTAATGGAAACCCAAGCGGGGATTCACTCTCCCAAAATCTCTCACACTTTTTCTCTCCCTCGCTTTTTCTTGTCCCTCTCAATCACACCTCGGCTGCAGGTGACGAAGCATCCTCACCCGTAAAGCGAGCAGGCAATTCATGCAGATGTACGCTACATTTGCACTCGATGAATAACAATGTCAGTAGGATGGATGTGCCTGGGCCTCATTCACTATTAATCGCGTCTTCATAGACACAATAATGCAAGGCTGTCTAGGTTGCGCTGACACGTACATATAATACACATACATACAGAAATCACCACATAGCCTTCACTATATTATGACATTCCACAGGACAGTGACAACCTTTATGCTTTTGTTTAATGATTGGCTGAATTGTATGGTATCAGTGAGACAGCTAGAAACACTGGAAACAGTGCAATGGAGCACAGCATATTCGGGCAAGCCGATGGTGATATTAGCCATATGGCTGCTCAGCAAAGAAGGAAAAGGATACTGAGTCGAGGAAAGTGTGCTGAAGTAGAAGAGGAAGGTTATGATGTAGAGAGAGAGAGAGAGAGAGAGAGAGAGTAAGATGTGATTTCTTATCAGACACTACACCTGTGTACACCCAGCAGACATTAAGACACAGGGGGCATATGAAAAAATCGAAGCTTTTTTCCTGGACCACTGCCACTCTTTTGTCTAATGGTTAAAACAGAAAAAAAACAAAACAAGACAAAAGCAGTTATATTTCAGCTATTAAAGTGACCTTGCTGTGCATTTTTATAGAGTTGCCGGGAGGAAGAACAGGGTAAATTCCCTTTCCTTCCTGTTTCCCATGAGCCGCATTTAAAAAAATGAACTTGTCTGCTTAGTGCTCACACTCTTGCCATCCATGCGAGACCGCATACATGACATCTATTGAAAGCTCAGCTCTCCATGCACTCGCTCAAAAACGATCGGAAAAAGGAACCTGGACATAACTGTCAGGCACAAAAATGCGGGCGATGAGGGAATTTTGAAAAATGGATATGGGTGGGAATGCGCAAGTAACCATGAGGTGTGCGTATATTGATTTACAGGCAGCAATGCAGAGAAACGGTATGTGTGTGGATCTGTGTGTCATATTGACCCACAGTGATTAGTAAACATGTGCATGCAGACAGGGAGTCGTTTGATGCATGCCATCGATGTCAGTGCAAGCAGTGACATTCATTTAACACACACACAATTACAATTACTGTGCACAACCTTTCCATTAGCTAATAAAAACAATTGTCTCGCCCAGACATAACAAACTGACATATCTCTCCAAAACACTAATATAAGTCTCAGGAACTATAGTACCTATGCACCTATATGCCATTTGCTCTGATGCTTTTCCCATGACACTTTCTCTAACAACATTGCCTGAGGGCTTCCCTTCTGAGTGTGCTTCCTCATACGGTTTCTTCCTCTTATCATTTGAGGGAGTTTTTCTCATTGGTGATAAAAAGTAACTTATATAAACGTCATGAATATACACTTCATGCTGCTTTGTGACAATGTTCCATTGTAAAAATCAATACGGTGTATAACTAAAATTTAGTTGAATTAAATTAAAATAGGGGTTTTATGATATAAAAAAAACATTCAACACCATCCCGCTTTTTTCGGGGTACTCCGGTTTCTTCCCGCATTCCAAAGACATGCATCATAGGTTAAATGGTGTCTCTAAATTGCCCAATAGTGTTTGAATCTGTGTATGATTATGTGTTTGCACCCTATGATGGATTGGTCTAGTGTCTAATGTTGTTCCTGCCCTCGCACCCAGAGTTTCCAGGTGGGCACAGGCTCCCCCGTGACCCTAAAACTAGGATTAAGCGGGTATAGAAAATTAATGAATGAATGAATTTACCTAGATGGTGGACGGTGTAGATGGTGATAGACCTTTCTTTCTGAGTCTTATGCTGAAATACACTGAACTGACTGCAAATTCAGTGGAAATTTTGCAGAAAGACAATTCCCTTTACAGATGCTCCTTTTATACTTAATCTTTATGACTTTATGTTACCACTTAAACTGCTATTTGTGGAAGCTGTGGAACCGTGTAGGATAATAGTTTCATTAATATATTAATATAAGTGTATTCAAAATGCATTACGATTCGCCTGTAAAAAAAACTCACAATGTTGCTTTTGTCTATTAACTAATAAAAGATCAATTAATTATGGTTTTTAGCTTTTATCACATTTTTAGCATTCACTAGCATGCGTTTTACATTAATATACACACTGAAAAACTCTCATGCTGGTAATGGTGGTCATAATAACAGTATCCATTTCTTTTTGTGACAGTATCCAAACAGTATCAATTTCTTTTGAATTCTGTGTGTACAAGTGTAACAGCCTGAAATTACATATCAAGACCAGAGCAGTAGGGAGCGGTCAGTTTTTAAAACAGTATGCTCCAGCTCACAGCACGTAGCAGGACTGTACTGACCCCTTAAACTGGGTTTGGAACACAACCACCATCAGATAAAGTAATAAAACTTGCAGAAATGCACTGCACTGAACATCTGTCTACCATGGGCGGGAAATCATGCAGAGAACCTTGGTCAAATACCTCAGCTTCGGTCGAGGCACCTTATGCATATCATTAACAGTTATACTCTCACACTCATTAAAAAGAGGTTATCAATAAGCTGGGTTTTCCAGCTTGGGCCTCTATATGTACATTGGAGCTGGGGAATGCAACGTTTATTGTTGTAGGCAAGAGACAGAGGATGTTGGCTGGGAATGCTTACACTCCTTCGATGTGGTTCAGCTCACAAGCAAAGGCAACAGCGCATAACAGAAAGACATTATACATTCTTTGTGCGGTTTGGCAAAAAATCTGTGTCCATTCTTAAATGTGTTGCTTGTCTATCTTCATAATGAGCAGGAAAAATGTGCACTGCCTGAATCTGTTACTGAAAGCATATATTTGTCAAAGTCCATTAGTGTAATTGCAAGGGGTAGCGGAACATTATTCATAGCAATATCCCGAACACATCTATCTTACTAAGACATACTGATTAACTGATTCCTCATGATCACTAAGCTTATCAAGTATAAAGACAAATGACTCAAGGCACCTAAGCTATAGGCATGTTCTGTGTCTCCTGTGAAGTATCTGTTCTCTTTTAGCAAGATATAGTAACATAGCAAAACTTGTGCTAAATAGAACTGCTTTGTATTGGCACCAAATCCGCATTTAACGTGACTTAGTTTGTCACGGAATCACAAGTGTATAGGATTTATAACAATAATGCAAGTCCACCAGTCACGTCTTAGAAAAGACAAATTATGTACAGTTTATTCCTTCCATCCCTTTAAATAAAATTGCAGATACATGCAAGAACATGCAATAGTATGGTTGTGTCAGCCAGCATCCTCACAGGAAACAAAACAAAACTCTGCAATGTACGTTTTTCATCATGCCATGTGTACTTCACACACTGCCAAGGCCAGCCCCTTGCCTGGTAATGTAAAATATTTCCTCTGTAGTGCGAACGTGCCTGCATGGAACATCTTCAGGATGATCATTACCTGTGTGCAAGAGCAACTCCAGGAATTTTCTAAAACCAAAATTGTGAAACTTTTCTGCAGTTAATGTGTGAAAGTGGCATTGTGCTTACTTCCATCTACCTTAAGTCTCTGGCCTTAAATCTCCATAGAATCTTCTAAGATATCCGTTCATGCCTTTGTCACATCACAGCGGGACTTCTATAACTCACTCTTCTTCGGTCTTCTCTTTACCACGACACCCTTTACCCACTGCAGGCAATCCAAAACGTTGCTGCCAGGATCCTCACTTCTATGTCTTCACTTCCATGAATACAATCCAATTTTTCCACAGTTTCACTGGCTTCCAATTAAACACATGTAGACTACAACATTCCCATACTGGCCTTTAAAAAAGATCTAGCTCCAGCTTATCTCTCTCACTTATGCTCCATTCAATTCTCTTAGGTCCCCAATGCTATTTAATGGCCATCCCCAGATATCGGTTGTCCTCCATGAGTGGCAGGTCATTTATCATGGTTGACCCCACACTTTGAATCTCTCCATTCTCGGTTTTGTACTTCTAAATTGTTGAACACTGTCTTTGGGACTGTGTAATGTTCTATATAAGTGGAATTTATTTTTATTATTATTAAATAGAGGGAGAAAACCATTTACAATTTTGCTCGAGCTTAATGAAGTGAGTGTATAAATTGTTTAGAGGAGAGAGTATAGTGCAGGATGCAGCAGACTTACAAGTTCTTGACGTTGGTGATTCCACGGAAAGCCTTACGAGGTACAGCCTGAATCTGATTTTCACTCAGGTCCCTGGAGAGAGCGAGAGCGAGAGAGAGAGAGAGAGAGAGAGAAAGAGAGAGAGAGATAAAATATTAGGAGGATGTTTGAAGTTGCTTCAAATTTCAGAGATGCTCTTCAGCCAGATGGGTGTTGAAACAATCCGGTATTTCTTGAATGATACTTTTTGCTTTCAAGCACAGAACAAAATTGTTCAACAGACCATAAATGTCACATAGTCCTTTCTGTCTTTGTATCCTCCCTCTCTGAGAATATCCGTGAGCATTTGTGTGTGTTTTCTATCACATGCATTTTATTACTCTGAATTAATTCACATTAAGTAATATAACAATAGAGACAGTAGACAGGAGTAATAAAAAGTTAACTTTTAATGCACACACACACACACATACACACACACAAATCATTGTTAATGGTAAACATATTTTCCTTAATGTTTAAATTTAGGAGGCAAATCATTTTTGACATTTTGAAATGGTATTGCTTAATTCCATTAAGCATGTTTGTTTGTAGTATGATAACGGCAACTATCATTTAAAAAAAAGGAGAATGAAATTATTAGCCAGAGAGGGAACAAATGCGATATGGGATTTTTGCCGGGTTAATAGGAGCGTCTGTCTCTTAGTCATGGCTGCAACACGTAAACAGGTTGAGAGCGGAACCTGGGATAACCCGTCTGCCCTTGCTACAACCAATTTCACTAATAAACAATCAGGCATGCGTCCAAACACCCAGAGGATTTCTGCCAGGATTGCTGTGTGCTCCATAATGATGTATCAGATACAGGACTGCCAGCAATTTCCTCTTAGCAGAATTATACAAACAGCACTTATTGAACACACGTTGCTCTTTTTGCTTTGCTGGAATATCCGATATGCATTTGTTTTTAGGAAACAATCATTTACTAGCGCACACAATTTCATAATTCTGTTAGTCATTGTAGTTAGTGGAATTGTTTTAGCATGTTCGAATACATTGCATCTTTCCTGTCCTGCAATCTCTATAATGTGAACGGCTTATGCTTTTGTTTGAATATCCCTTGCTTATATGATCCTACTTTGCTACATCCAAGTGAATATGGATTACTCTGTGGATGACTTGTATACCAGTTTTTATGGCAGGAAAGCAAAGCTGGCGTACAGGAACATGGGCAGAGGGAGAGTACATTTTACGGCTATATATTTCATTCTTTATGAGCACCTGAGCTTGGTTTGAGATTCTTCACCAAGGTAAGAGGAGAAAGCTTCCACAGATAATAAATGTTTTAATGTTTTGTTCACTCAGCTGAACTTTTCCTCTCATTTTCTTATTGTTCTGACTAAAAGCGCACTGCACTTACTTAATATGAGCAGTTATGAGAAACTATCATTTGCCGCTAATGTGACCAGCTCAGTATTCACCCTTAACACAGAGATTATCTTTTGGCCATAGACGGCATTAGTTCACAATTAAATACTACCAGCGTAAAAGATGAAGTATATGATACCCAGTGATAATGAAGGTTTATGAGCAGATCTTCATTTCCTGTGAGATAAAATACAAGTAGAAATTATGTCAAGTTTTAGCCTTTCAATGGCTGGAATCATCTTCTTGTATACTATGAATGCACATACACAAATACAACACTTAGACAGGCAGCATGTGTGTAGGGGCCTAGTGCATTCGTCTCCCGCCTCTGACAATCTGTTCGCAAATTTCATTAATTTTATTTTCCTTTCGCCCTCCTCCTCCTGACTCACAGCATGGCTGCCATAAATCTCTTATTGATTCCATTAAAGCCTCCCATGTCCAGACAACCTGGCAGCACAAAAACATATTACTAATAAAAGCTCAAAAACACACACGGATAACAGCGCTGGGGTGCAGGAACAATTGTCTTCGAGCGCACAACACAAAATGCATAAGCATGCGTGTGGGTCAGTTCTCATTTTTGGAAATGTCAAGCTTCAAATTTTAACCCCCCCAAAAAAAAGAAAAAAAAAATTGAATTAAAATGTATTGTAACGACATTATTCCAGCCATGTTACTTCAGGAAGTTTTCGTGAAAGGCACAAAGGCAAAGTATGATTGCCGAAGACAAGCAAGGATAAAGACCATATTAGTGTAACATGAACACAGGAAAGCACAGAGGCAGCACGGCTCTGCCAGATCAAATCACAGCCTTGCTCAAAGCCAGTCGTTTCAAGCTATAAAGTCAAAGCAGGGATCCATCTCTCTCCATTTTCCTTATCATGAGCTGAGCAGAGCAGAGCTGGAGCGACATTTCTACTTATATTGCTGCTTCCAAGGTACACCTATATTTCAAAGGGTGCCTCATTGGGCTTGGTAGAGTCATGTCCATTCTCACAGTTTAGCAGAGTAAAAACTCATACTCTTCCTTTAAACCCCATCACAAGATGGGCTGGATTATCAGGGGACAGACTGCTACAAGCAATACGAGACAAAAGGCATAGGAGAAAGCTGACTCAAGGCAATGATAGCGTATGACATGGCATTATGAAGCTACTGACCATAACCATGCACATTCCTGATAATCTGACCTCTTTTCAACCCCTCACCCATATACACACACCCTGATAACACTTTTTATTACTATTTACACACTCCTAGTAATTTATTATTATATATGGATTAACCCATGCTATGCTTAACAGTTTAATTCAGATCTGTCTGTTGATCATAACCGGCGTGTGTTACACATTTAACAGATCTATAGTAATGACTAGAAAACATAATTTAACCACCACCTACACAACTCTCAATAACCCTGCTTACCATAAACACTTCACCAGAGCATCCTTAACCACACATTTACTTTCTATTTAATGCCTTCCATGCAACTCCACATCATACACCCCTTAACTACAAGCACACACACCCTATAATCACTTTTCACATAAAAGCACTCCAGTGCACCCATACCCACATCTAGACACATTCTCAATTACATACAATTTATATACCTATACACTCGTTGCCGTAACCCTTACTACACACATGAACAAGATGACGTTAGTTCAGCCAGAATATTAATATGCTCTGGATGATGACCCGGGTAACTTGCAATAAGCTATCATATGCTATTAATAGATGGCTGTTGCAACTGGTGTTGCCAATTCATCGCTTTCTAAAAGCCAGTAGAAACCTCATTCCAGATCAAGCCTTAAAGTAACACAGAGAGGATCTTTTCCAATTATAGCATGAAAGCAGCATGAAGTAGACATTTTTGGAGTGAAGAGCTGGAACACATTACCGATTTCAATCTCCATCAACAATTTATAACAAACGGATATAAATTATTTTTTTCCATTTAAGCTTTTACATCTAATTCATTTTCAACACAACAAATGACCTAATTTACACTTTAAAACATTTTGCTTCTTCTTTTGTTTCTTGTACTCATTATTATTATTATTATTATTATTATTATTATTGTTTTTTTAGTACTATTCATTAATTCATTCTTTATCTTCCACTTAATCCCTATGGGGTTATTGGCAATATGATGCCCAGCTGGATACTCTGGGCGCAAGTGCAAGAACATTCCTAGACAAGGCGCCACTCCATCAGAGGACAAACACATGCACAAAAAGTCACACACTAAGATCCACTTTAAAGACATCAATTCATGTACATATTTAAGAATGTGGGAGGAAACTGGGGCACCTGGTGAAAACCCGAGCAAATTCTACATGTTTATATCCTGAGTCATCCGAACCAGGGATCAAACCAGAGTCCTTTTACTGTGAGGTGACAGCGCTACCCACTGTGCCTGCGTGCTACCTATTATTATTATTTTTATTATTGTATTACAACCTGCATCTTGAAAATACACACTCGATTACACACATCCAAATAACAGGGTTCTATAATATTAACATATACTGTGCCTAAGCCCGAAAGGGCTGCCATCAAAAAGGGCATATGGTATAAAGCATGTGCCATGTCGGCAATGCGAGTAATTCGTTATGTAAACTTCTGGTGGTAGGGAGAAGCCAAAAGACAAATAAATGTTAAAGTCTATCTAGCAGGTTTAACAGTAGTGCTGGACATAATTATAATAACTGTTTTATATTGATGCCGCCTTATGATTATGTTATTATGTGATTTCTATAGTAACATCTCAATCATTCATTCATTCACTCATTCCACAGGGACTTGACTGCCCACCAAATGTGCTGCCCTCTTTATCAGTTTATTCTTTTTTCAGAGATGTAGCCAGAGGGAGATCCTGGGTGCCACGTAAGACCCTAGAGCTTTGATTGGACACACCAAGTGCCAGCCTTCTGTATAGGTTTATGTGCTTTTTTGAGTCACCAGTTATGATATTAAGGTGTATAGTCATTTAGCCAGAGGCGGAGTCAGGGTGGCTTTTGACACCCCGACGATCCACCGGTAGTATCAGAGTTCTATATAACTTTTTTAAGTCATGGGCTCTGATGTACAGGGTCTTAGCCTGGAAATATTCCGGGGTAACACGTGACACCCAATGATCTGACTGGCCACCCCAATTGCCATACCTGCTGGCTAGCATAATACCAGTTTGGTTTGAGAGAGAGAAAGTTTTCTCAATTTCGCAGAAGCTGATGGCCATTCCTGTCAGAAACCCTGCATATAATATATATGAAATAATATAATAAAAAAAAAATAATATATATGTGGTCACTGTCTTTATAATATAACCAACAATGAGCCTTTCCAGCTTCAGGGAAAGACATCTCGCTCTTCAGAGCATAAACTGAGACCTCTGCATTTCTTAACTGACACTGAAAATCTGATAGAAAACTGAGCACTGTGGGTTTCAGGCTGCTCTGACACAGATATATTTGCTTCTCATTAAGGTTTCATTAGGAATTTGGTGCTGCCTCGGAGAGATGACAGGGTTAAAGCAGTGGCCACACAGGGTTTTGCACTACTCTGATTGCATAGACACAAACACACAATTGGCCATTGGTTATAAGATGCACATATTTATTTCTTTCATTAAAAAAACAGCCAGCACCATTTTTTTATGAAACCAAAGATGTCTTCAATGGATGACACTCCCTGATGCAATCTCTGCGCATTCCCATCCCAGCTGCTGTTGCTTCGCTACATGCTGAGTGCTTTCTCTCTCAGTCAGTTTTCATCCTTTTCTCCTGTTACAATGATAAGCCACTCCCACCACTCATAGAACCGCAATTCATTTAACACTTATTTCATAAAGATACATAAAACAGCGCATAATAAATTCAGAGCCCGGCTTATATTTCAGATTTTTATGGCTGTGTTTATGGTCGTGATGGGCAAGGACTAGTGTGCTAGGATACTTCTGGAGTTAGCAGCGGTCTCCATTTTGTTTTATGGCAAGTTTGAAAAAAAAATGGATACAAATTAAAACACTATGGATTCTTGGCTCTCAAAGACTCTCGACTGTAATTGGCTTTCAGAATGACAGAAGCTCTTAATTAACCCAAAGAAAAGAGGCTTGGTTTTATGAGACAGTATAATAAATAGCAGTAAGGCGAAAGCCAAATGTTTTCAGTTTGAGTGTGAGCAACCATGACTAAGGTGAAGGCCAAATGTTTTCAGTGTGAGTGTGAGCAACCATGACTGACCTCTGCATAATCAAGACACTCTTTGCAAAATAGACCCTTATGTTCTATTCAATTGAACTACGACTGGGGATTCTCCTGTGGTAATTTCTAAATCAAAAAGGCAAACACTGGATTTTGGCTTGTTGAAAGGGAACCGCAAGCTCACTTTGGAAGGTTTCTGGTTTATTCAATTTACGTGACACTGTAGTAGAGAGGAGTGCAGGTTAATACTTGCTGGACATGTAGAAGACTGAAGGCAAATGAGGTCTTAAATTAAGTCATAGGGGAAATCTAGGAAGTGAAGAAACACTAGCCATATTCAACCTTCCAGAAAAAGAAATAGCCATGAAATTTACTAAATGCTAAGAAGTCTATGAAATCAATGAATGAAAGAGAATGGATATAGGAAAAGCATACTGATGAAAGTTTGGGTTCGTATTCTACTCGCGTCATTTAACATTCCGCCCTTGTTTTGTGTTTTACATCCTGCACAAAGACATCTTTATTTAATTAACTCCAAGCTTTAGGAATAAAAATATTTCCAGTATCGATCATACTCAGTCTGCTGATGCAGATTAAACTGTGACAGTCATTTGCTTCATTAGTCCACTGCACTTTTTTCTGCTGGTGGTGGAGGGCATGGATAAGAGAGTTGCTACTAAATCATTGTAAATGTGCTCAAATGCTCCCTTGGGTGCCCAAAGCTCATAGAGAGAGCTTCAACATTCCTATGCTGCTGTAACGATAGCCCCATGTATGGATATTATAAATGGAAATTGTTCCCTCCCTCCCACCACACCACTAACCCTGTGTAAGTATCTATTATGTTTTGTCAATACCTTAATTAAATTAGACATTTTAATGAGATTTATCCTGATCCATAGCCTTTATGGTTATAAAAGCCTTTTTGGCTCATGGCCCATAAAATGTCGAACAAATTTAGATGAGTTGGAGCAGAAAAAAAGGGGGGAGGAATTGTTAGAGAGGTTGGGCAAGGAGAGCAATTTGTTATTGGCTAATTCACTTTTATTCCTCTTCTGCCATTTGGCTTAATTCTCTTTTCTTCCACCGTGTCTTCCCCTGGATGGGGCCTGAGTGACAGAGCAGGCTTTTAGAGACATTTAGAGATGTAATAAAATGTCAGCTATAAGAGATGACAGGACTGCATACAGACAGCCCTGTTGCCCTGTCTGATATGTCAGAGGAAAAAAATAACAAGGGAATGAAAAAAAACTCACAAAAAGACCTGTTTCAGTCTCAAAACAGACTCACATTCCACAAAATATGGGGAGATGCAAAAGACACAAAAAGGGATAAGCCTGCTAATCACACAAACAGGATTTAGAAGCTTTTAAGAACATACTGCCGGCTCGAATGCGCTGACTTCTCTCTTCAATCTCCTTCTCTGCGCTCACATCTGGGACCCTCAGTGGTGCAGCCATAAATAATACTGAAGAGATTAAGAGATTGGCTGAGGGTGGGGGTTGGGTCTGGGGGGGTATGCTGTAATAGGAGGCTTTTTCAATTCCTCTCGTGGCAGTTTGCAGTTTCCACGGAGACCAAGAGCCATCTGTTCAATTAACAAGGAGCTGGTTGCACAGGTGCAGGTGCAAATCTGCTTGTCAGAGTGCATGTTATTTTGTGTGTTAGTGTATCTGTTGCATCAGACAGAAAGACAAACTCAGGCATTGCATAACATAAGGTGTGAAGTTAAACTGTTTCTAAAAGTGTTGTCAAAGTTGGCACAGTCTGGCAGCTGAAGCTTTCTAGACAATGCTGTTAAAGTAGGAGGATCAGCCTCACATATTAATGCTCTTTATAATGTCAATCCTTTAATTCTTCATATTTAGAATGCATTTCTCTTATGTCTTATGGATTAATTATCACAAATTCACTGTAAAACTGACTTAAACAGTGTGCACCCTTATATACATTTGACCATTTATACACTCATTCAGTAAAGAATACACTTCATTCATTCAATCATTTATTCATTCATTATATTTCACTTAATCTACGTGGGGTCACAAACCATCCGGTGCCCACCCGGCAACTCTGGATGCAAAAGAAGGAACATATCATAGTGCGAACACACACAATCACACACAAATTTACACTAAGAGCCACTTTAGAGTCATCAATTAACATGCATGTCTTTGGATAACCAGCGCAAACACAGGGAGAACATACAAAATCCACACAGAAATTTCCCAGGCCGTCCCATCTGCTGACCAAACCCAAGTCCTTCTGTGCAGCAATAATACTACCCATTGTTCCACTATGCCACCCACAATTCACTTACAAGAATGGTATAACACCATTTGCTGAATTCCCGCAACAAACATTTAAACTTTTATGCACTTCAGCAAAAAGTAATTAAGGCTTCCGTTTTGCCTGTGGATTGTGGTATTCATAGGCCATCTGATCTACTTTATAAAAACATTTAACAATAATACACATTTCATATAGATCAGTGGTAGATGCCTGGAGGCTCCAGAGACATCCCAGCAGCTTGCACTGCATAGCTGAAAAAAAATACTGCAGCAAATCAAATAAAGGTAAGAAATGACTAGTTGGCGCTCAGCGACTTTCGTTTTATAAACATGCACCAGTGCAGGTTCTGTATCAGGTTGCAGATTATCTACTCACATGCACATTTGTAAATTAATTTATCTGTAGGCAACTAAGTGGACCCAGAGGGGCTGTGTTCGCTCAGTGGTTAAAGGTTCTGTGTTATTGATCAGTAGATCAGTGGTTCAAGCCCGCTGTCATTAAAGAAAGTGTAATGACAGGATCTGTGGATGGAGTCAGATGACGTGGATAACGTCAAGAGTAAGCTGGATAGACAACATTAAAACATGGACTAGATTATCAGGGACCAGAATACTACAAGCAACATAAGTCAGAGGGCATTGGGAGAAAGACGACTCATCTGTGCAGCCAACCATCACAAGATGTTGACGGTGTATGACATGACATGATGCTCTTAAAATTAATTAAAATTACTTCTTAAAT
>JAOUQT010000033.1:11404077-11416736 GCA_025769995.1 Xyliphius kryptos
GCAAGGAAAAACTCCCTGAATAAGTAAGGAAGAAACCTTGAGAGGAACCAGACTCATAAGGGAACCCATCCTCATTTTGGTGATGTAATCATATACATAATTCCATAACTAACAATAATATATAACATTTATCATAATAATAGAACTAGTGAATGATTACAATTTGCTCCATCTTATAGGGTTATTGTTTTTGTAAAACATGCTGCTCTACAGCACGTCTTTGCCTTGTCTAAGACTTGTTCACATTATTTTATTTTAATTAGTTGCTAACATTTTTAGTATCTTGGAGAATCTGATGACGTTCTTCTAAAGACTTGGACTGTCACACTTGCTTTTGTCTGCAGCAAAACCCAGCAGCTTTTATGATTGTTGACTACAAATTTCTCTGTAATATGCTGGTTTCTTTACTGACATACACACATTTTTTAAAACGTTAGACATTTCTTATTAAATGTATTTTAGGTTTTTATGCAGTGCAGTTTTGTTTACAAAACAAGATTTTTTTGCATTTGCATTTTATTGCATTTTTACTATATGTTATAGTTAATCTATCTTTTAGGGCACATAGGTCATAGGCTTTTAATGTGCTGTAGTTGATTTGTTGAAGGTGTGGCCTGATATATACATGACGACTTTAATAGAATTTGATTACTTGATATTTTTGTTATTGATTATCCACACTCATTGTTATTGAGTTTGCTTAGGCTAAATAATTAAGAATGAAAGAATTCATTGCCAATTACCTGGTTTGCCAGCTTTTATACATCTTGTTCTCGATGAATCAATATTATGTGATAACGCCATGACTGAAAAGATGTGAATAGCATTCTTCTCATAGCCGTCGTATATCAACAACGACAGCTTCAGGCCAAACAGCAGCACTGGGTAAACTTTGAAATAATACGTCAGTGATGGAACATAATTAAAACCAAGCTGTCACATTAAAGGATACAGATAAATCAAGCACAGCCATTTAGGACATACTGGAACTGGAAGTTGATCACATTCCAGTACTGCATTGCATCGCAGGCTGTGAAGAGCTGTAAATTAATGTCACTCTGCTGTTCAGATTCCATCTTCAGTACTTTGGATTAAACACACAATCACAGATCAAATCAAGAAGCTTGGATTAGACAGCCATTATCTGACTGGTTGAATCCTTCCTTTGTTGTTACTTCACACCACTGAGTTTGTTAAGAATCCCTTCCAGTAAATGAAGTGTGGCAGATCTGAAACAGACACTGCAACCTTGAGATCTCTCCCTTACTCTCTATTCGTTCTTGCGCAAAGCATCACACGACTACATATAAGACAATCTGTTTCGAGTTTGAGGGTCTCGAGTGTTTGTCCATTCAATTTAGGAAATACAAAGCAGATGATGCTGATAAATAAAAGACAAACCTATTAGCAATGTTATATTTTATTTTATTATACAGAGTCTCATTATAGATCACATCATAAATAATTCACCATATTTTTTCATGTCAGGGTGCACAAGGTGTTGATATGGAACTATTACTTAGACTATTACAGTGATTATGTGCTAATGGATATGTAGCCAATATGTTAGTACAAAACAATAAATATTTGAGTATTTGGGGCTCTTCATCTTTAATCTTAGCTCTCAAGTGTTTAATCTTAGCTCTGTTGGAAATCTGAAGCTAAAGTGTCAATTCTGAACCCACTTTTCAAACTTCTGATTGAACACACAGGAATGATGCTTTGATAATGTGCCGAGGTTGCATACATGTGGTAATGGGAAATCAGTTTCCTTCTGTGGGAGGTGACAGTAAAACCCCAGGCTGCACAAACAGAGATGGCTAGTATTGAGTTACAGGAATAAAATTATTCTGAGAAAAGTAAAAAATATCCAAATTACTGTTGTTTTCCCATGTTCAACTGTACATATTTATAGCCAATTACAGACAAGCACACTAATAAATCTATGAGGTAAGCGTAGGAAATGACACATTTCTTCGCCTAGCTATTGCTCGAGCAATGACGACTCTGCATGATACTTGGTTAATACAGGCTGTTGTCCATATGCTACTAATAGCCTTTGTGTAAAAAAGTGCTTGTGGGAACAATGTATGCCATTCAAGTAGCATTATTTTTAGGTTACACACTACCTTTGCCAGTACTTTCATCTCAGGGCGATGAACAAGATGGTAACATGGACTGCACCGCTTTGAGGGTGAGCTCTTGTTGGCTCAAATACTTCTGACACTCCTAATATGTTAAAGACCACTCTTGCTCGGAAACCTCATCAGTAATGGACCTAGGATTGGCACAGTGCCTCAAACACTCAATAACAGTCTGCATCACAGAAGAAAAGCCTTGCCTGATGCCCATAAGCTGCTCCTATGACTCTTTAAAAAACAAGCTGGGGTTGCACTGAGGGCAATTTAATAGTTTCAATCAGCCCTCTGACCAAACAGCAAGCTTTAACATGAAGACTCGATCATCCTATTCCTTATGCTATTGGCTCGCCTCATGAGGCTTCTATAATCGGGGATGGACTTGCAACACAGACATGATCCACAGCCCCACTGAGAGCTGTGAATCACAACCATCACATCATGTGGAAGGCTTGTTTCCCATCTCCCTTTTATTCATTTCTTTATTATCGCATGGTTATAGTTTAAAGTTGGACGGCACTGCTGCCATTTTCTCTATCTGCTTTATGGAACCAGCAAGGTGCAGTTTTCCTGATGAATCCAATAGTTCAAACCTGTCTGTACCTTTTTTCTACAGGCATTTCTACGTCTTTGACAGACATAACCTCGGATGAACATCAACAACCCACACAGTATGTGTTTTATAGATGTTTTATTCTGAATGCACATACCGTACTCGAATATAATCAGTAACTTAACAACTTTATGAATAATGCAGTGTCGTGCAGTTCATACTCTTACTCTTCTGAAGAATCTTCTGAAAATGATTTATAGGTGGAGTTAGCTGTTCTCGCTGAATTATTGGCAGTTTCTCATTGAAGAGTCACTTTTTATTCATGATATCATTTGCAGTCGCCAATAATAACTTAGCTAGCTAATCTGTTTTTATAAATGACAGGTGTGTGGCATCTTCTTCAAATCGGCGAGAAAGACTTGGGCCCGCCAATCACAGGAGCAATCATTAATGCGACTTTTGTTTCCTGTTGTTTCCTGTTGGTTGCTAGACTCACACTGATAAAACCTTAAAAATATTATCAGAATAGTCACACAGGCATGTAGATAAGCCACATAAATCATTCAAATCAGCAAATTTTATTTTTTGGGCAGATCTGTTTAAAAATAGCAAAAACAGGAAACTCATAGTAGTGTTTTGAATAGACTGATGTTTGTTACCCCTTCTGCTGACCACATGGTTTAAATCTATTAAAACGTTATCCTCCAAACATCGTTTAACAGTGATCCCTGATGCTCATGTCTTCCAATTCAGTATTCAAGCCACATGAGATGTTGTTAAGTCAGTATCTGGAATGGACAGAGTGACGCAAACAGACTGGTACAATCTGAAGAGTGTTGATGCTGAATGAAACAATGAGGACTGACAAGATGAAGTATGACACTAAGAGCCAGATCCATTGACAGGAGAAATGTTTTCATGAATAAACTTTCGACATTCTAACAAGACTAAATCAGGGTCGATTAAATTGAAATGAGCATATTACTGAGGTATGAATTCATTTTTTGAAGAAAGCCAGTTATGTTATTCTTGCAAGTGTCTCTCAGGGATTTTAAAGGTGATTAAGCTTCACTAAGTCTTCATTATCCATTCTGTGCACGGTACTGAAATAGAGAAATGCTCTATTAATGTGCTTGTGTGTACTATGTTTTATATCTTTGTGAAGACCCCACATTGCTTGGAATATCTTGTATTTTCAAACAAATTAGGAAATTCTGCTGTTCCCCATAGTAGAGTTACTTATTAAGTAGAATAAATAAGTCATAAATCTTTTCATAAAGGAGTTAAGTTAGTGTTAGGTCTAAGGTTTAACTGGCAAGTTGATGGTTAAGGACATTGGCTAAGAAAGAGATGGCTTGACAGTGGGGGTATATAAACCCATGACCTCTGTGTTGAGAGTCTAGCAGCTTAAACAAATTAGACACCCTGACTAACCCATTACAACTAAGGGAAAAACACACTGGCAAATGACAGTGGCAAAATACACCCTTATGTAACCTTTGCCACTAGGGTCCGATCTGTGACAACATTAACACCATAAACCCCTTGCTTTAATGCTAGGTTTACATGCCTCCAATGAGCTGATAATAGTGTTCATCATCTCTCCTCCCTAACCACATTTTACTCCATGCATGTGTGTGTCATTCCAAAAACCTACACCCATTTTGACAGCCAGAAACAACAGTAACTCATGTGACTAAGACAAAAGCAAAAAAAAGAGCACATTCACAGGAACATTTTATATGTATTCTGTTTTCTGTGGGAATGAATGCAGGAATAGTTGCACTACATACTCTGCTTGTGATGCCATGTTGATTAAGCCAAACCAGAATATTAATCCCCCTAATTCCTCGCTGAAAAGCCGGCCTCCTCCAAAAGACCTTCTGTGTTGGCTGTGGATCATTTTTACAGATACATTACCTCTGCAGCCAGTACGGGTTTAATTTGTAATTTGCACAATTGTGCAGTGGAACTGGAGTTCAAATCTGCTTCTGCAATAGCTACAACATATTTCAGTTGCTTTGTTTTAGAGTCTTTATATAGAGCATAATCTTGGTAATAAAATGAATAAATGTGATCTTTAATGGACAAAATGTCTTCATGACATGAAGACTACGCATGGTCTACGCATGACTAGTAGCAACACAGTTTTATTACATTTATGCAGGATATTTCATAAACTCAAGGCTCAATATGATTAACATAAAGTTCTTTTCTAGGCAACTCAGCTAACCATTGTTTATTCGCACCGTTTCATTGGTGCTAAATGGCAGGGCATATTCTTAAATCCTGGTATGTTTTAAAATGTTATGTCTGATAATTCTTTCATCATCAGCACAGTTCTACTAAAATGGTCAGTGTTATAACGTGTAGTAATAAAGTCTCTACTAACAAGTCAGTTTCTGTCTATAGCTGTGTCCAGAATGGCATACTTGACTACTACATATTAGCCTTGAGTACATATTAGCCTACGTACTGCTTAGCATCCTTTGACCCAAGACTTCACAGTAGGTAAATTATGGGATTTGTTAGTCTTAAACAGTGTATACTAGAAATTCTGTATCCAAGTCGACATCTGAGAACTTTTCGTACTAATACTATGTATTCTAAAGTGCTACATTGTTTTGCATATTGGATTTGCATATTAACTAGTATGAAAGTATGCCATATAACCTATGACAGGGTGGCCAACAACTTGATTGTGCGTTCTTTTATGGAAGGAGCCCAATATATTCACCGACAAATGAAACATGACAAGATGTGATTAAACTGGTTGCTTACTAACCGGCTGCTATGCTGTCCCCGCAAGGCTGCGTGTCTCTCATGACTACACACACAAACTCTCTCTTTCCCTGTTTCTCCTCCTAGGCAGATATAATGAAAGACTGTGCCAGATAAACACTAGGTTCATTTTGAGAGGCTTTTCTAGGGCAATGGAAACTGAGCCATTCGGCCATGTCTCATTAACAGCGAGATTGGAGTCAATGGGTCTCCAATGAGTGAGATGATTTGTGCTGTGAGGTGCCTAGTGTCTGTGTACAAACTGTTTATGAGTCTATGGCATATGGCATGGAACATGTGTGGGAATGTGTGTAAACATCTGTGAATATAACACAACGTCCACTATGTTTATGCCACAGGTCAAATTTTGCATGGGACCACAGACAAGCCAGGACACCTTAATTGATTTAACCCACCAAACAAATACACCTCGCTGATTGGTTTGGAGTTCAGCTTTATTCTCAAGATAAACATAACCCAATTTACAGACTCTGACAATGGGTGGATTTTCTTATGGTGCATAACAAGATAAGAACGAAACAAGAAGGTAAAGTGCTCCAGCATGCAACAATCTGAACATGTAGGAGTTATACAATAGCCTATGAATCTTTTCAACACCTCCATAGTTAAGTGAAAGACAGTCTTTCCACAGATGCCTTGTTGTTCAGACCTCCTAACTCCATCAATCACATTGTCATCCTGTCCCAGTACTGAGGACAAACTAGCCTCTCTGCCCAAATAATGAGTAATCTGGTCTGGACACAGACCTTCGAGTTAGAGGTGCCAATCCAAACAACAGTGAGAATCTTTCAACTGGAAACTGAAATAAATAAGCAAGAGCACATTTGATCGCAGTGACTAAAGGGACTGACATTCACATTAATATCTTACCAGTACTGCCTTGCCATAAACAGTTGGGAATTTTCCAGATGGTAGGTGTAATAGCCTGTTAGAACACTCAGGTACTGGAGTTGTGCAAGTAAGTGGGGGGTTACTCTTCATTTGACCAGAGAAAGATTTACAACTTAGACACTAATATGACCATGCGAGATTCTGCTAGAGGGTTTCTGATGAGCATGGTGTCTCTCTAGTGTGCTAGTGACATCTGTGCTAGTGACCTTTGTGTGAGGCTATCAGATCAGTGCCAGTTTATAATAATTAGAAGCCTTTTTTATCACATATTTATTATTGCACAGTGTTCTTCCCATGTCCCAGCTACTTTTGGGTGTCAGACTGCAGGGACACTCAATTTGGTGGACAGAGGTTTAAGGACCTGGCTCAAAGAACCAACAGTGGAAGCTTGCAATCAGTACCCCAGAGCCTTGACCAAAGATCCACCACTGCCCTAATCACAGTTATGTGATATAGCCATTTATTTGTTAATTATTACGAAGTCCAGGAGGTGTGTATATTAAAGACAGTAATAGTAAGACATAAATATAAATGCAGCCTCATCTACTGAAATACCTCTTCCTATTGGCTATATCTATTGGGTGGAACTTTTCAAAGCAAATTGACTTCCCCCTTCCCGGAGTAACCACTGCTGATATTTAGCTGATGGCAATTGTGCATAAACCCCTATTTGTTTTCTTCCTGACAAATTAAAAGGCCAGAAGGAAGCTTCCCAGTATAATAAAAGTCTATTATAAACAGCTCTTTTATTAAAATTCGTATATGGTGGTTTATGTTTAAGACAGAGAAATTGAGAGATAAGACAGAATGCACTATAGTTGGAGATATTCCAATAGATACTATCACTGCCTGCACCAAAAAAACCCCAGAAATATCAGAAATAGAGAAGGCCTAAAGAACACAAAGGCATGCTTCCCTATTCAATTCATCCCACATTTTGGTCCTTCACTGAAAATGTGTCAAGGTATTTACATTCCAGGCAGCTATATATATATATATAGGCTATGTTACGGTTAACTGTGCAAAAGATGGTGGCGCCCTGTTCCCAGCCTATAGGGTATAATGTCTGGACCAAGAACCATCTTCTGGCTGGTTCTATTCATGCTCAACAGCTACTCTGTTGTCTTAATGGATAGTGAAAGCTGGTTTGACTTAGTGAAAATGAAACAAGGCGGAGAGGTTAGTGTGCCATGAAAACATCTGTGATCTTAAACACAGGCATCGGGAAATCAATAGTAGAGATAAGTGCTATGAATCAGGGTGTGAAACCCAGGAAAGAAGACAGACCTGAATGGGTACAATTGGCATGATTCTGATAATGGCATAAAGGCATGCTTTGGAAAGTAGGCCCTGCCCAGGAATGAATTAATGGTTAAAGGTCCAAGCCAGAAAACACTTTTGCTTTGCCTTACACTAAGTAGGGGAAACCCACATAAATGGCATGCTTCCCTTAGGCTCTATTAACACACATGCTCATAAGAGGCACAACCTTGCATTGTACACAATGTGAGATTTGGGTAAGAAGAGATGTTTTGGACCCTCTAGGATGAGACAGAATCTCTAATAAGAAACAGGGATGTGGATTTATCGTCAGCATCAAAGGCGATGGAAGATTTAAGAATTATGCCATGAACTAAACCTAATTAAATCCAATCATCAATCCGTCCCTGCTCTGAACAAATGAGTCGGACTCACGAATCTGCCTTAATTCAGATGCTTTTCCATCTGCCAAAACTTGGCCAGTTATCCCAGTCTTTCCGTGCCGTCCATGCCAGTAGTCAAGGCAACAGCTGCACAAGGCACAGCTGCTCGATGGAACACCCATAAACACATCCTATGACCTGTTTCCCTCATTGTTTGATGTTTGCAAGATAACACCCAGCTGGTGTGCTTAAGTTGCTTCAAAAGTCTCTCGCTGCTAAAAGTAATTAAAATCAAAGTGAAAGAGGATCTGGAGTTCAAATACTGAAAAAGTGAGCAGGGATAGTTGCTTACTTTAAATGAAAACAAGCTCGCCTGTTCTGATGCCACCTGATTTGTTTTCTAATAAGTATGGTCTATGTTGTGTCTGTCAGTAAACTACAACATACTGAGCTACTGATTCTCACGGCAACAATTTATCCACTGTTGCTGCCGTTTCTTTAATATGAATAAAGTTTTCAACCAGCCACAGGGAAAGTGTACCTGATTAAAACACTGCACCATAATGAGCCCCCCAACTCCTATTATATCATGGTGGCAAATGAGAAATAAATACAAGCTTACCCTAGCAATACTGGGTATAAGACAGGAATACAACATGGAGAGTAAAAATCATCATATTTGATTAGACACACTCATTCCTGGAGCTTGGAGACATTCTGAAGCATCAATAGCACATGC
This sequence comes from Xyliphius kryptos, assembly GCA_025769995.1. NCBI lineage: Eukaryota > Metazoa > Chordata > Actinopteri > Siluriformes > Aspredinidae > Xyliphius > Xyliphius kryptos. The sequence goes on from JAOUQT010000033.1 coordinate 11,412,844, forward strand.
TTTACAAATGTGCCATAAAATGCTAATTGCTGATAATTGCAATGCAAAGCAGATGCTAACACTCATCTCTGATTGTTTTCTAGTGTTAGCTCAAAGTCAGCAACATTATACACACCAATCACACACCAACAATATGTATTTATCAACCCTCAACAACAAGTCTAACTGCATGGTCATTTCCAACTAGCCGTGCATTTAGACTTGCCATTTCAAACACCTGAGGGCAGCATGCTTTATTCCATCCCAGAATCTCGCGTGGTTTAAAAAGGAAAAGGCTTTAACAATAGTTTTTGTCTTTTTCTGTTAAACAACATAGTCCTGCTAACTATTAGTCATGAATCACATATTGCTTTAATAAAAGAAAACTATCTGAGGAAAGCTACTGCTATTTCCACCAAGTAAATGAATATATCATTTGCCAAATGGAGACTAGCACTGGGTTATTACACAGCTTTTACTTCAATAGTACTAAAATGCAAGATGAATAAATAAAGCATGTGACTTTTACTGGATGTGTCCTAAAGCCTCATGGGCTGACTCTATAATCTTTGCTTGCAAATTCCCAGAAGATCTCGATTGCCTGTGACAGAGAATCTCTGTGGATTTATTCATGCTACAGACTTTTATTGTGGCATCCCCGCTAACTCAAACTGACATGTACCTACAACAATTAAGATGTATAGCACTGTTTCATGTTTGATTTACACAACTTGTCAGAGCAGAACTGGAGCAAATCTGCTTTGTCTACCAGGTCGACTGAATTGTCTGTAAGCTCAAAAAGCTGGACAGTATTATAGGCATAGTGGATTAGGAAAGGTTCTGTCCAGTGTAATAATGCTTTCCCATCTGCCACAAGTCAATTTTCCACTAACTTAAAGAGCATGATTAATATTCAGTACCTAAGTGGGATACATGGCATTCTACTAAGGGCAGAGCGGAAAAACTGCTTTACTGAGTCTGAGATCACATAATAAGATACAGCAGGAGAAAAAAAAAGTAGTAAAACATAAAGTTTCGAAAGGAAATATGCTATGTAAAAAAATATCAAACCCTTACAAACTACATCCCCAATTCCAATTATGTTGGAATGTTGAATTGTACATAAATAAAAACAGAATTTGATGATTCTTTTCATCCCTTTTCAACCCATATTCAATTAAATACACTATAACTGTAAGAAATTAAAACGGATTAAATTTATTGTTTCTTGAAAATATTCAATCAATATTCAAAGTTAGGACAGGGGCATGTTTGCCACTTTGCCACTTATCACCTTTCTTTTTAACTACACTCAATAAGCTTAGACCCTATTTGTTAAAGCTTTCGAGATGTAATTCTTTCCCATTTTTGCTTCAGTTGCTCAACAGCTTGATGTCTGTGTTGTCATATTTTGCACTTCTTAATGTGCCACTCATTTTCAAAGGGAGTCAGTCAAGCTAGTCTAGTACCTGCATTCTTTTATTACGAAGCCAAGCGTGCAGAATGTGGCTTGGAATTGTAACATGTACAGAATGTGGCTTGGCATTTTCAGGCATGTCCTGTGTTAACTGACAATGCTTTTCGGAAGTGTTCCTGAGCACATAACAGTAATATCCGTTACAGTTTTATGTCTGAGTTTAATGTAGTACTGCCTGAGTGATTGAAGGTTACGGGCATTCGATGTTGTTTTTTATTAAACTGTTGGACTATTTACTCACACAGTGCAAAGTTCTGAAATTCGTCCCATGCTCCCTTTATACCCAATCATGACACCTGCTTCTAATTAACCTGTTTACTTGAAATGTTTTAAACAGGTGTTTTTTGAGCATTCCTCAACTTTCCCAGTGTTTTCTTGCCCCTGACCCAAATCTTTTGGAATGTGTTGCATGCAGAAAATTCAAAATAAGTGAATATTTAAAAAAATCAATTAAATCTTTTTGAACATTACATATCTTGCCTTTGCAGTGTATTCAATAGAATATAGGTTGAAATCAATTTTCAAATCATCGTACTCTGTTTTTATTTATGTTTTATGCAATGTCCCAGCTTCACTGGATTTCGTGTTGTACTAATAACCTAAGGAAAAAATTCAGTATGTATCATTCTAATGGTCCACTTACCACAAAGGTGCCAAAATGCAATTGTGAAAGCTATTGAACTGCAGAAGTACTGTTATAATGAGGGAATGTAAGTCTATAATATTATGTGTTAGTAATTTCAATACAAATATATATCTGCCTTTTGGTCACTTGCACCGCTCTATGCAAGAATGCAATCATATGGCCAGCCTGCGATGAACAGTATACATATTTTAATTCTATAAGTTGTGCGGATTTAAATATTGATTGTGCAAACTGTGCATATTCCACAATGCATATTAAGCACATTTTTTGCACTGCACTACATCCTTTATAAGGTATCGTTACACTGATGATAATTATCAGCCCATATAAGTCTTTTATGAATCTCCTTTGCAAGTCTTTATTTAGAAACTGGGTCTGTATGGCAATATGCACATCGATTTAACACACACTTGGCTGCACAACAAAAAAACATTTGTTTAATTAAGCATCATGCTGTTAGATTTCAGCACTATTTTCCATCTTTAAAACCACTCTTGGGGTTTAGCTATTAACTTACAAAGGGGGAGTCCTTTCATTCTTTGGCAACAAACAAACAAACAAAAACAATGTAGGATTATATGCATGAAAGTGCAGCTCTACCTTAACAATCACAGCGTCTTGTATAAAATTAAGTATGAAAATCAGCTAAATTAATGGATTTTGGCAACGTGTGTCATATTGTGCAAAAATACTAATTCTAGAAGAACATACAGGATAAATGTAAATTTCCCTCATTTTTAACTGAGATATCCAGATCTGATCTGCTCAACTTGGCTCTGCTCTCTTTGCCAGATGTGCTTCATGCACTTCAAGTCTTAGTGCCCTGGTGGCCTTGACAGGCAGGATGAAAATATTTGAAGCTGCCTGTTTCTCATCAGTTCTGCTGCCTCAGAGGAGCCTCTCATTTTGACCTGTCCGACACCTTTTCCCTAGACCACGTTGCGCAGGCCCATCAGTGCCGGAGGGCGAAGCCGATAATGTCATCATCTAACAGGAGGAATTCCTTCAGCGTACAGTATATAATGCCACATTAACACTGGGAACCTTGTTTTATTCTCCACAGTGTGTCACTTGCATTGTAGATGTAACACATGTTTGATGCAACCTTCACCCTTTGGGCTTAGGACTGGACAATTTAGTGTCTACAATTCACCCAGCATCTATGTTTGTTGTTGCTAATTTACAACATAAATGCATTTAAATCTATTTCATGTGCTACGGGCAAATGAACAATTTACATTTAATGTAGCATACGCTTGAAAGCAAAACCACACATTATATTTTTAATTAAATTCAGTCATCAAAGTGTTAATACCGAAATTCTGAATTGTAAAACTACATTATCACTGTGATAAGCTGAACTAGTCCTGGCATCATATTCATCTGCTAATATCAAATCAATAAACTGGTGTTCTCAAAAGCACAAGCGCCTGTATATTTATACATTTTCCAAATAGAAAGAACAAGGTTGCGTAATAATCCCCTTAGGTCTCTTCTTCAACTAGAGATGCTGATGGGTCTAAAAGTATATAAAGACATGCTGAAAAAATCTCCAGGTAAGAGTAATGAATTTCTGATGTCTGGACCAGACAACTCGCTATGCTCCTGAGAGTAAATGGGTCAGAGTTTTGGTTAAGAACATTTATGGGTGCCCTGTGAAACTATAGTCCAAGATCAGTGGCCTTCATTAACGGGACCTCTGTGGAGTCCCTGCTTCAGACTATTCTTCCATGAATGATATAAACTGCTCTTGTTGAGTTGGGACCTCTTTGAAAGAATAGAGCATAGTAA
>JAOUQT010000033.1:11426832-11438349 GCA_025769995.1 Xyliphius kryptos
CACCTGGCAACTCTGGACGCAAGGGCAGGAAAAACTCTAGATAGGGCGCCAATTCATCACAGGGAACATACACACACACACACTAAAGGCTACGTTATAGACACCAATTAACCTAGAATGCCTGTCTTTTGTCTTTTGAATGCAAAAGGAAACCTAAGTACCTAGAGAAAACACCAAGAAGGAGAACATGTAAACTCCACGCAGAAATTTCCCAGTTTCCCCACCCAGGGATCAAACCCGTGTCCTTCTTGTTGTGAGGCGACAGCCCTACCTCCCCACCTCTGTGCCACCCAGATTGAATCTCATTCATCCTTATTTTCTCCTACAATTGCTTCAAGTCCTACACACACCTCTAGTTTATCTAGGTTGTCCATACAGTATGCATATTTTGAACATCCCATTTCCAGATATATCTTTACTCCTCTGGGAATGACATCCACTAGATTTGGGTGCTTGGCTCCAAAAAATACTTTAGCCAAAGGAGAAATACCCTGAATGATCACTGTATTCAGAAGTCTTATGATCACTTATACAGCATATTGGTTAGCTGCACTTCTTGGCTGTTTCCCTACCACAGCTTTGTGAAGTAAAGAAACATTGGGTTTCATAGTTGGTTAGTCGAACTTCCAGAGCTGCTGCAGACAGCATTGGTCGACTTGCGGAATGAAGAAGGATGTTTGGCACCTTGCCTTCTGTGTGATGTCATAACTCAAAACCTGATATTAGCCAGGTGTTCCAGTGGTAATCCAGTGATGATTCATTATACTAAGCATAGCTGTCACATGGAGACTTAATTTCAGGTTATCCCCATGGTTTTCTATCCAACATAATATTTTATGCAACTTATGCCTTTGTGAACATCTCTCACTTCACACAGGCAAATATGATGGTAGAAATATATTTAAGCTCAGTTCTAGTCTGGGGGAATTTTAAAGATAAAAAAAACATGCTATACAATTAATATAGCATCCAATTTTGCCATGTAATGTATAATTACATTTAAATTAAATATAAAGTACTATAAATAATGTTTTTTTATGTGGGAAATAGCAAACCCGATTACCCATGTATTCCAAAGAACTGGGTTATTTACGAGAATGGAAATAAATACCATGTAGTGGAGCAACCATAGTTTATGCATTAAAATAGGTCAGATATTTTGCTCATTTCCACTCTCGAAGAAAATCGAATATAATAAAGTTAAAGAATTTCACTGATTCCTTTCTCTTTTGAACTAAATGTGGCATTATCATAAAAACATCAGTTGGATCCAGAGTTGTCAAAATGATGATCTTTCTATCTTTAATGAAATTATGCATGGGATGTATCTGATTACCATTGACTAATAGTTAAAATGGCATGAGAGCTCACATTTTCACTGGAAAAGTGCAAGAAGCAAAGTGAGGTCATAATCGTAACAATAATTTACTTAATGCTTCGTGGTATAAAAGGAGCGGAATCAATTTCCAAGTGTCAACCCCTTATTATGAGATTAAAGATGCAGGAAGACAAAGCAGTGCAGAAACACGATGATTATGGTGTATTTAGCACAAGCTGCATGCTCTGAAAAAAATGTTTTATAAAGCTAATTAAAAGTCTTAATTATGTGTGAGTATTCTCTAATCTCCGTGATTCAAATGGGAACAGTAGGACGGTAGGGGTTAGGTGGGTTCGAGAGCATGGCAAGATTAATGCAATGACCCAACCCTGACTACAAAAGCTTCCTTCCCTTGAATGTTCAAAGGGAATTATGTAAACTCAGATGTAATCGATGGTGGTTTCAAAATCCTTCCCCTAAAGCAATTTGTAACATTGTGGATGTTTTGATGCCTGAGGAAGCAGGGAGTTACATAAACAGTACAAAATGGCTAAAAAAGCATAATGTGTGTTTTCAGGCTGTCCAGCAGAGAGACACAAATGCCCCTGAATCCTTGTGCTATAGGTGTCACCTTAATGTTAAACATTTCTCTTATGCTCTCCAGTCAGCTAAGGCGTCTGTGCATGATGGAGCATTCAGAGGTGAAGATGCCACAACCAGCTTCATCCATCAGCCTGCACCCACACAGCTACTGCCACTGACAGCCACACGCCAGATTCAAAACACTACAGAGGCCCATTTTCAGCAAGTTAACAGTTTAAGTATTCTAATATTAGATATATTAACAAATAACAAATAAAATTAAAATACATCCTACAGGCACAGTGCAGATAGATACAAATGTCAGCACCATAGGTATTTTTTTAATTTATATTTTTGTTATTTCTGTTTCTGACAGTGTCTCAAGATCAGCTACATCACTCCAGATCATCATTGATTTCAACCAAATACAAGCATATGACTGTTATTAATGAATTTCACTTATCTATTTATTGTCATTTTTCTTTGCCATATTTTCTTATGAATTTAGTTAGTAGTAGGTCCCAAAAAATATACAACCTAGTAGACTCATTTGAACTGCCACATGATAACATGATGATGACATCATAATTGATACGTCCTTCACACAGAACCTTTATTTTTTACCATATCTTAAAAAGCCAGCCACTTGGTATCTATTGACTACCAGTCATAGTTCCAAACATGCTAACAAATATATCTCAGCCTCTTAACCACTGATTAGTTCTAAAAATTAAATCTAACATGAGTCAAGACACTTAAGTGTAATCTATTGACTCAGGGGTCGAACCTGTTTGCTCTCAAGCATTTGAATATCACAGTGTGTCTCTAGCAACAGGTCTCCCAGTGACGCTAAGCTATGCTTGCGAGGGGCCAGGAGGTTAAAGGTCATCAGCACAGTGAAAAAATACCCATCAGGCAGTCATGGTTGCGGTTTCAAAGGCACTCCCGTGTCAGTCAAGAGCCATTATTATTAACACAAGCATCTAAATTACCATCCCAGAGCTCATAATCATACTATGTTCAGGATAAATAATAATTGTGACACACAATCTAATACTAAATATATTAAAAACAAGAACAAGAATATAAAGCTAAGAATATGTCTTTAACCTTCTATTATCCTTTGGTCAAGGATCTTTATCTCCAACTTATAACTCACACATTCATCCTGCAAATGCAATCAGTGCTTCAGGAAAGCACACAGGAAGGTGATGATGGAAAGGATTCTACAGTGTATGTCAATCCTAGACAATTCGTGCATATATTTCCATGGTTTTTTTTTAGATATTGGACCAGAGCTGACATGGAGCGCTATGCTGCATAAAAGTGTTAGGCAAAATTTACACTTGATCGAATGTTTTAAGGCATTTATTTTCTGGAAAGCTTGTCATCTAAGTCTGCAACCTCTTCAACTTGTATTTTTTTGTTAAATAAATCATCAAGGTACTTGGAAACAATGCATCCCGGATCAGGACATGATCTTGTCTCCTGCCAACTTTTCCACCCAGAGCTTTCACCGTATTCCTGGGTGAGCTGTAGATCTAACCTGGGAAGACACTACTAAGCTCTACACACTGTATTTATGTTTTGTGAGGAACATCTGCACTATATCATAAAGTTCAAAAGTCTGGTATAATTCAATGAGGAGACTCCCTTCTATGTTTTATATCCTTAATAAAGCCTGAATATAATTCCATAAGCTGAAGATTAACAAGCTAAAGATTAACAGCTCACACATCGGTTACCAACTGAAATGAAACCTCCTTGCTTTCAATTTAATTTAAGACACTATTTTAAAAAATGCCCTTAGTGTTTTTATAGTTTTATACAAGTTAAGCATTTGGGTGTTTCAGTGACTAATTTTAAAGGCAATGCAGAACAAATTAGCCATTAATTGTGCCGTTATTAAAGTTTACCCTGGCTAGAATTACGAATCAATCCCATTTCACTCAGTAAGTCTCTTTAGTAAAAGTTTCTCTTCAGGACCAGGTGTTATGGAAATAAGCCAAGCCAAAGAAACTGAATCACAAAAGGATTCCCAAGATACAAGACTAGCTTGTGTGCTGAGGGAATGGAAGATATTGTTTAGAAAATAGTCTTCCTTTTTGGAACGATAACTGCATTATGGGAGAGGTTCATGCTGGTATTTTGATTTGACTCACACAGAGGCTTTTTTTCATAATGGTCTGGATTTTAAACAAGTGCCATGTGGCCAAATTCCCAAACCATTCCTATTGCACAAGATGTTTCAGACCATGGTTGTGTCCAAAACGACATACTACTTAGTATGCCAATCTAGTATGTGACATGATGTACTATGTCTGAATACCTAGTATGCATAAAGAAGTATGCAAATTGTTCTTAGATATCATATTAGGTTGGAAGAGCTAGTATGCATCCCCAGTACACTTTCCAAGTGACCCATAAGTCAATAAAAAACATAGGTATCAATTGTTTGTTAATTAATCTCTTTGAGAAACTAATTCCAGATCCAGATTTGAGGTGGTTGCAAGAACTAAGGCACTGAGACAGGCTGGTCTGAGTATTAACTGTTGATCTACCGCATTTTTTATGCACAACATCATTAACCATCATACAAGTTTACAATGGTCCAAAAAAGAGAAAATATCCAGTGAGAGGCAGTGTGTAAATGAAAATAACATGTTGATGTGAGGGGTCAGAGGAGAATATGCAGACTGAATTGAGATGATAGAAAAGCAACAGTAACTCAACCAAGAAATGCATAATATCATGTTGGATGCAAGAAATGTAACATGTACCATGTTAAAAGTATGCCATGAAGAATTAAGTCAGTTCTAAAGGCAAAAGGAGGTCCAGCCGTTTACTAGCAATGTATACCTAATAAAGTGACCTATGAGTCTATATGGCCTTGCTGTAAGACTTTCTATTATTCCCTTTCTCTGAGTGCCTTATTTATTGCAACTGCCTAGAAGTCTTTAGTCACAGATTGGTAAGATGGAGAATTTCGTTTTAGCAGCACATACTCCAGGTTTGTAATAAATTATGCCATTTCAGTCACAGCCTTTGTCACTGTCACTTTTAACCCCCAATAGGCTTACAGGAAGGTACCTTGTCCAAGGAAGACTTGACGTGGCGGTACTGGAAGTCTAACTAGGGACCTTTTGGTTCCAAGGCCGGTTCCTAAACCACAAGCCTATGACTGCCTCTACTGGCTAGTTTGTAGTGGCACCTGCAAATCTGGCAGTGATTTTGGCAGAGGGTGAGAAATAATTTGTGATATGTAGAAAGAGAGATTTCTTCAGGGCCCCTGTGGGACAATAGTTTATTCTGATAAAACAAACCATTACACATAAAATGGAAACACATATGACGGAAAAGTGACTATTACCGCGCACCTGGCATTTCACATATAGAATTCTGCCATTGTATTATCTCTCCGGTATAGATATTACATCTCTAAGCATGAAACCATTAGCCCCCCTGCCAGTCGAAACACCTTTGTGGGTTCATGTCGTCTATTAGCATTCGATACAGGAGCTCCAGTGGTGTGATTCACTGCTGCACTCCGGTCAAGCTGCGCTCGTTCTCTCATTCCCACCCCTGAAGTAATGAAAAACTCTTATGGTGTTTTTGTTCTGGACGCTGGGTCTGCTGCCAGCGAGCTTCACCCAGGGCTGCTCACCGTAGCAACACCGCGCCATGTTTATTTTCTCACAGGAAAATAAACCATCCGGCAAAATATTTGCGCCGTCGCAAAGCTGGCCATCTCTGCGGTCTACAGGAGGCCAGTTTGCTATGATGCCATGTATTTGTTTTTTTCACAAACCTAATATTTAAACAGATTCTTCTGAGAAATAACACAAGTTCATCTTGGAGCTCCTAAATTGTGCACAGAAAATAAGTTGTTTAGATTCCACCCTAAAAATAGGAATTCAGGCTACATTTGCAGTCAGTACTTTGCTGTCAGCCTGTCTGGGTCATTGATATGTGTTGAGTGCTTTACAACTTTGTATATGAGATAACTGCACAATCTGTACTAAATCTGTGTTGATGAGAGAGGTTTATGTATTATTTTTACTTTCCTACAAACTCAAACATGTGTCTTATTAACGCATTATGCTTGATACAGTAAATTTATGTAAATAATGAGCATTCTTGCTGCTCTAGTGTCTGAGTTTTTTTGCAGTTGTAAATGGTTGTAAACTGTGCATAGCCCACATTGCTTGCATTCCATTGTACTCATTAGCTGTTTTTAAGGAAAGGTGTATTGAGGACACAATGCTCGAAGCCAAACTGAACGAAAGCACTCACCAATTGAAATAGGCTACAGTGAGAAATAGTTAGTCAAGTTAGTCAAGTCATTTTACAGAATGAACGCCTCAGAATGAATAGAATAATCACAATCTTGGCAGGAGAACAGCCCCTAATTTTAAGAAGAGACTAGGGGCCACTTGAGCTGAACTTGAAGAAATGGTCAACTCATTTTCTTGGCTGGCGTGTAACTTAACTCGGCATCATGCTGTGCTGCTGAGCCGAACGGAAATGCCAGGTATGATAATTTCATTAGCAATGCATAAAAACTTTGACAAGCACAAATACATAAATTATACAACAGTTGTAAGTCATTGGTTTTTCTACTTACCATTGTCAGAATGCTAAGACATAACATGCTAATAAAGAGGTCACAGCTCATCGCTGCCTTTCAGATACCACACAGTGCTTTATAAAAAAAAGACACCTGCTAATACTTTGCATGTTGTGGAAACAGAGGTCAGAGGATATGCCCCTCTTTTTTCCCCGAGACACTGGCCAATAATCTACAGTCAGTCAAAGTGGACAGGGGCCTTCAGCGAGGACCGTCCCACCTTGGCTTCATGCTACACAACCGGCCTTTGTCAATGTCTCTGCATGTGGAATGCCCAGGCTGATCTGAATCTCTTAGTGTGAGGCCACATTCCAATCAGCTCGCCCCAACACACCTGCAGGGCACCTGGGGTCAGCAGTCTATATCACGCATCAGTGGACAGTGACATATGGATGCACACACACATAAACACACGCACACACACAGGAACACAGAAAATAAATAAAAGTAAAATTTCTGATAAATGCTTTGGCTCTAACTCATGAAAAAATATTCACTCCATTGCAGAATCTTGCACCTTTATTACATTCCATTTATATTTGGTTCCATGCAATCAACAACTATAGACAACAACACACAGTGGCTCAATGTATTAAATGCTCAAAATTAGGTACAGATGCGAACTGAGTGCAACATGTGATTACCTCCATATGGACATAAAGAAGAAATGGCAGAAATTTTCGAAGACAAGTGCGAATTAGTATGAAATGCTAATAATTTATGATTTATTTATTTCATTTTATATGATGTATATAAATCTATCTATATCTATTTATATATGATTTTATTTTGTATAATTTATCTCCATGTTTGATTTTTTTTTGTTTCCGAACTACCCTCTACTAGATGTGCTGCTCAACAACCATATTAACGGAGCTTACTCAAGGAAGTGTGTGGGCAGTGACGGTAATACCGATTAAAGCACACACATGCATTTCTATATGCAATGGGAGTATAAGTGAGGCTTAAGGGGACTAAATTGTGCCTTAAAATTTGCAAACTGAATCATCTACCTGTTAGTGTCACAGGCAAAACATTATTATGAAGTGATATTGGCCAAATGCAAATCAATACAAGTAAATACAATCAATTTATTAACAGGCTACTGCAAAATTCCCCACCTCAGAAAGAGACTATTACCGCCTGATAGATACATTCACACTGTCATAAACAGAGCTTTAAATATTTCTAGATTCCATGTTCCACACATTGCTAATAATACGTAATAACGTTTTATATTTATTCATTGCAGATGACCTCAATTATGTACAATTTTTAATGTCTTTATAATTTTGTCATTATCTCCATCTCAGATTGTATTTGTATGAGGCATACAGAAAATTTTAAAGCAATGTGGAAACAGCCTTCTTTGACCCTGGAATGATGCGTCCTCTTTCATGCTAATAGTGCCAAGATGCTTGAGGGCCCGTAAGCATGACTGAAGACACACACAGATACACACAGACACACACAATTCTTGAAAAACATTATGGAAGTTAATGGAATTTCACTGTATTCGCCTTTTCAAGTGCTTTGTGCTTATTAAAGCATGATGAGTAATAAGATACCAACTAGAGTGCCCTTATTTTCTTTTTACACTCTTGGCTTTTAAAAGAGAAAGGGATGTACTGTATGTAAGAGCTTGGTACATAAAAGGGAAACGAATCATACATCAATGTCACTCTCGGTCACGCTAATGTCGCCACATGTGTGACATAAACCACAAGTGTTTTGTATGAGGCTAATCTCGATAGTAGAGGGAAATAAAAGGCCATTGCCTTATATGCTTTACTGCAACACTAAACACATCTGGGCCACACTGGTTAAGCACTATCAGTATTTATGAGCCATTCTTCGTTCTGACATGCCAATCTGGATAAGGCTTACAGGTTTAGTGGATCTGTTTCTTTCCAATTCTTTCGAACCCTGTGCATCTGAACCTCCTGCTTGTTTCTCTGTTTCTCATGCACATGAATTACAGACTAGCTATTGAGAGCTCCATACGTTTTTGGGGGCAACAACACAATGCACATTTTTGCAAGGGTTGAGTGGCAAGGTGACCGAGTCTCTTGACCCTCCCATACATACATACACCCACCACCAGTTCCTTACACTTTAGAGCAGGGAAAAAGACAAACAGACCTGCCAGCACTTCTTTAGCAACAAAGCTCAAAAACAAACAAGAGGCAGAGAAGTAAAAGACACCACAACCAAGGAGCCACTTAGCTTCCCCTGGCCTTCAATAGACAATCCTGTTTTCTCTTCTTCAGTACACTGCTCTTTCTTTTCAACTTCCCGGCGTGGACACAGCTGCAGACAAACGGAAGGCCGCAAAACCTTCTGTCCTCTAGAGAGCGGATTTGTCCTCTAGCCGTGTAACTAGCACCCTGCTGTTAAGGGAGGGGGATTGGAAGCCCTCAAACAAAAGGGATGTTAAGAATAAAGGTCAATCGAAGAGCTTTATAATTATCCAATAACTCTCCCTCACAGCATGCTGGCCATTATTGTTTGCTGCTCCCATAGTCTGCACTTGAGGATTTAGAGCATTTTAAAAAAGCACTAAACCATCAGGAACCCAGTATAAAATCGCACTGCTATTAACATTCCTGCCATGTTAGGGGAAATGAGCATCCCCGGTGGGTGTTCATAACCTTTTCATCACTTCTCATTTCGCCAGTGACAATATTATCACTGTTCCATCTTCTTTTTTTCTGAAGAGGAGCTGACCCGGATGTGGTGGGATGAAGTGAGGAGTTTTAGAGCTCAGTTTTAGCACAAATATTGTGTAGACTGTTGTACAGTATTCTTAAAAGCCTAAGACGCACTATTTTCAGTGAAAATTATGATTTACTTTTCCAATCTAAAATTATATAAAAATTACTGCCAGTCAGTAAAGAACAACCAGTAAAGAATGTGCGACATTCTCAAAAAGAAATCGTTCAGATTCTCTAAGATTCTCTTTAAAAGGTGCCATCTATATACAATTACACAAAACTAACCAAATATAGTTACTGAACCACATAGAATCCCACAAGCTACGTTAATACAGTCATGTGATGTGACACTCGCATTACAGCATTGAAGTAAATATAATAACACTATTTGTGGAGAGACAGAAGACTTGGAAGACTGAGAATAACCTGGATGGACAACATCATGGACATGGACTGGATTATCAGGGGTCAGGATTTACAGGTTGGACATTGCATAAAGCTAAATCATCCATGCAGAAAACCATCGAGCAGCGATGACAACCTATGACATGACATGATTATAAAAATTGCACCCTGAAAGACATTGTAAGAAAAAAATCATTGACGTTTTTAAGTTTAATAAACTGCATATTTTTAGAGTAGTGGACTCCCAATAACTGTTGCTGCTGTGAATTTTGGAAGTTATGCTGGAGAAAAAACTGACTTATACACAAAATGTATACACATTTATACATCTCACTCCATCAGATAACTGAGGTGCTTTAAAAAAAAATCGTTCTTACTAAATCTAGAGACTCGATCTTTCCTCAAGCATAGCTGCAAGTGGAACATGCCTTCCAAGAACAGCAGTATGAGGCAGCACCCACTAAACCACAAGCACACTCTGAGCTAATCCTGGCCCACCACTTCTGTGCTTCCTGCTGCAGATTTACTGCAGTCGCCTTTGCTAAATTTTGCTTTTGCCCTCTCTGAGTGGGAGTAAAAGGAATTGTTCCTTTTCTCTTGAGGCTTCTCTAGTGTACTGATAGTCCCTGTGGTAATCTTCAGACATGGATTAGGAGGTAAGACTAGTCAATCAAATCAGGGGCTTTATTAGTATGCGGTCTCACAGAAAGAAAGCTGTGGGCAACTGTGAATGTATATAAATTCTACACACCCTTTTTTGTAGGCTTTTTCCACAATGTAGTATGTGTGTGTAAAATTCATAGCTCAGTATTTCATCAAAGTATGTTTAAATACACCCACCTCAGTGGTTGCACATATGTAGTTCTATGCTTGAGTACATGTACAGGTATGTATGTACCTGGCTCTCTTGTGTGTTTGTGTGCAGAAGCACATGAGACTTGCAGATGTAAGTGAGCATTGCGGGGCAGGCAAGCAAGTCCAGCATGAGACCGCTGTATAGCCAACATCAATATTCTCATATTAGTGATAATGGGAGTCAGACAGAGGAAGGCACAGATGATAATCTATTCAAAGAATGTAAAGGAAAGTCTAATTAGTAAATAACCAGCACTGATATCTGCCTTAAATCAGCCACAAATGTAATCAAACACACCTTAATATGTAACATGTAATGTAATATGTAAGTATACAGTAACAATGATAAGTATGCAGTATGCATTTTTCTATGTAATCTTCTGAGCTATCACAGAAATGAGCAAAATAGCAACAGAAAGCTAAAGAAAATCTTATGAAGGCTATTTAACCCAAAGTACCAAGCTACTTATCAATCAAATTCCACTAATCTCATGACATGTGAGGGGCAAACCTATTCAATAAGGTTTAGTTTAATAATTGTGGAATGGTGTCTTATTAATGTTCTTTAGAAATAAAAACTATATACAAATGGTCATTTTAGAAGTTGTGTAAGAGAGTAGAATATAATGTATAGTACGCTGGTCATTATTGTTAAAGAAACCTGGACAGTTTGATGACTAGGCATTGAATCACCACCAATATTTTTTTCCACAATGCATTATTGCATTATTACACTAAGTACCCAGCTATTTATCAAACAAATGAGTTGTCTGGCACAAATTAATGATTTAAAATGGTTTTATTGCTGAATGATGTGTCTGGAATTCCATCCATAGCACAATAAATATTTAGCCTCTTACTTATTTGACCTCATCAAAAAGTCTCAACATACAGGGGTTAGACAATGAAACTGAAACACCTGTCATTTTAGTGTGGGATGTTTTATGGCTAAATTGGACAAGCCTGGTGGCCAATCTTCATTAATTGCACATTGCACCAGTAAGAGCAGAGTGTGA
>JAOUQT010000033.1:11440449-11451472 GCA_025769995.1 Xyliphius kryptos
CTTTTCTCTTTACTCTTCCATACATAGTTTGACTTTAGCTACAAAGAATCCCAAGAAGGAGATTGTAGGTACATGAAACTCAGACTTCTTAAGCTTCACATAGCTGTTGGCTAGAAGATGCGGGACCCGTAAACATGTGAAACAAGTTCCGTTTTAAAGCAACTGTAAATCAAAATGTTGAGGAAGACATACACATAGATTCCTAGTGCCTTGTGCAGGACTGTAAGACCTCTGGTAATCCTATTAATCTATAGGGCACAATTCTGAATTTATAGTGACTCATGGGGTTATGAACACCATCTTACATTCTTCACTAGGCTAAATCCAGATTAGGTTGTAGGCGTTGCTTAAGTCCATCTTGTTCAAAATCTTGGTTATCGTGTTGCCATGCCTTGAAGGCATTCACCATAAGTGGGGTGGCAGTCTTTGATGGTGATAATGTTTTGGGTCTGATAATTGATGCAGGGGTGAAGTCTTCCATCTTTTTTCGCAAACAAAGAAATACCCTGCCCCAGCTAGTGAGGTGAAGCGCAAATGAATCCCAGCTCCATGGCTTCATAGACATACCATAGACATATTCCTCCTTGGCTTTTGTTCTAGAGCTAACAAAGAGGTGCCATCTAAGAGTATGGTCAAGGGCAAGGTACAAATTAACCTCAGTCAAATGGGCTGTAATGTTGGATGCCCCAGTGATTTACCCTTCACTCAGCACTGGTTTGACATATGCGAGTGTCAAACTGACCAAACAACCTGTACAGGAACTCCAGATTTTCTAGGTGGTCAATAGTTGACAGCTCATCTTTGAGTTACGACCCTATAGGAAATATAGGGAAGATAGGGCTAAATTGACAGCCAGCTGAAGGTGGGGGCTGTGTCAACCATCAGGTTGGCCTTGTGATCAGCTGTTGTGTGATCTCCTTGAGGAGCTCCCCTTGCAATTCAATGACAGCTCCTGCTCCCGGAAGGCTGACTTAATATTCTCCAGCTCTGCTGGGTTCATAATGGTTGCACCAAACTAAGGGGGACTCAGTAGCATGAGCTGGGGAAAAGAGTTTGGGGTTAAAAATAAGAACATTTTAATGATATCTGTGGATATCTGGGGCATTAGAATGAAGAACCCAGACACAGTCCTTTAACTTGAGGGGTGCAATATGCACTGGCTGCTGACCTTAAGAGGGAGAATCTCAAACTAAAAGGTGCTTAACTAAAACAGCACAGCTAAAAAAAGAGAGAAAAAAACACACAATGTAAAAACAAAGGGAGATTTAAAAAGGGAGAAATAAAGGAAAACAACAGGTGATGTTTTGCCAAGGCTGGGCCTAAACTAAGAAAGTTCTTAACACAGGAATTAGGACTTGTGTCTTAGCGGCATGCACTACTCAGGCAGATAGAAAAAAATATAAACGATCTGCCTAAGTGGACAGATCCGTCCCAAAGAATTATTTAAGAAATAAAATAAATACGCCTCAAAGTTGTACAGAATCTTGTATTTGTATGTATTATATGTATTTGTAATTAATTACTGCCTGCTATTTGTATGATATTTATTGTGTGCTGTAAAGTGTCCTTGAGTACCCAGAAAGTCAGGTATAAATAAAATGTAATATTTTTATTATTGCTATTGTTATAAAATGCTAGAAAGAACATTGAGGTCTAAGACAATGATTTGTGCATACAGTGGGGTAAAAAGGCAGGAATGTGAAAATTACAAAAACGCGGAGGAAGGAAACAGTGATGATCATGAAACATGATTCAACAAGAGATGAGCAGATGAAAGTTTAGAGAAAGAAGAATTACAAAACAATCATTATAAACCTTAAAATGTAGAGAAACTGATGCACCTTGACAGCTTGACAGCTGACTTGTTGTTCTGACAGGTGTGTACAGCAGGTTTCAGCTTCCAGAGAATTTATTAGAATAGCACTGTAGCAATTCCCAGTTGCAGAGACGCACAACAGTTGCATTCTGGATGAAGCAGCTGCCACATTTTTGTACTTTAATGGGTTAGGGTCCAAAACTGTACTCAAAATAATCTTTTTATTCTAAGGCTTATTTTAATTTTTTTCCCTGACTTATGCAAATAATGGTTGTGATATGTTTTATCGTGTATAAGTTTTATTTTGTATTTAATAATATTTTTTGGGACTGGAAAATATTCTTATAATCTTTTTTCAAAAAAGTTTCCAATATATTTATCCACTTTGCACACTTTTTCCTACACCCGAGATGCACTGCAGGGGCTCAGATCAGCTGGATTCCCCCCACTGTTGGATATACAGTACCAGACTGTAAGAAAACAAAACAGGACAGGCGAGGATGAGTACGGCAGCATTAACAGGAGGAGAGATAACATGCTTCTTCTACCATCAATGGTCCTCTGCAATGCAAGATCATTCCATGCCAAGATTGATGCATTTCGGAATAACACCAGGGCATGCTTTGGGTATCGCACCTCAAACCTGATGGTTTTCACAGAAATATGGCTCCACCAGGGCATCCAAAACCTTTAACATATATTAAGGGATTTTTGCATATTTGTGTGCACAGGACAGAACAATTAAGAAAAATTATGGCAATACACCGTAAGGGAAACCTTTTGTTGTCTTGATGTAGGGCTTTTGCACTTTAGACCAGTTTATCTTCCACGGGAGTTCGGTAGTGTGTCTGTGTGTTGTTTACATTCGCCCAAACAGGAAGACAGCTAAAATCGCTCCAGAGTTCTCCAGGTGCACCTACTTTATGTTCGCGATGGGCGACTTTAACAATAATGTCAGCACACACAACAAAATAAGTCTCAATAAAGGCTACAATAACATCAGCAATGCATACCTCACCAAATGCAACCCACCAGGCAACCTTAACTCAGCCCATAACGTTATTCTCCTAATAACATCATACAAAACTGTGTGAAATGCAGCAAAATCCAGTAAAAACAGTCATTATGTGGACTGTTTCCCTATAAGGGCTGTTTCCCATGTACAGACTGGGACGTCTTCTATAACACAGGCATTGACGTGACCATATCACACATGGTGCCGCACAGAAAGCAAACAGTTTGTAATGGTGGGAAGCCCATCATGTTGTTGTCAATGTAAAGAAATCGGAATAAATGCTATTTGACCCTAGAGCGATTTCTGAATCGAGTCCAGTGTGTATGCGAAACAATCCTGTCTTTTAATGGATTGCTGACATTCATTTAGAAAGTCTTTGCAATAAACTCCAGCAGAGGATGCATTTTTTTAAGTAGATTGAGACTGTATGGTTTTGGTAACAGACTACTATGTCAATCAGTACACTGCTTATTCTTTTATAAGCAAAATAGCCTGATAGTACTGATCACTGATTGAGCTCAGTGAATTTTCTTGCCACTGTAGCCCTGAAGTAAGGGGTCTCTTTTATTATGGATCTTAATCTAAATCTATATCATGATTTACTTGCATTCAAACAATGGACATGTCTTTAAAAATGCAGCTTATTTTTACCAGTAAGTAGCTTAAGGTATGCGCACAGGAACATGAGCCAACAGTGAAAGCTTATATCATCTGTTGTAACACCTGTTAAGTCACCAGCTGACTCATGAGGAACAAATGCTGAAACCATTTCTTGCTATTTTACAGACACAGAACACTTTCCCTCCCTATGGATTATATTTGACTGACTGAGAACCATGAAAATAGCTATTTCTAGCATTGATTTATAGATTTTTTTATAAAATGATTAATAGATAAAACTGGACAATTACTTTTATTACCCTCAAATCTTTTTTTTTTGTAACGACTGGGACATTTATATAAAGAAATTCACATGTTTTATTTGGACAGCTAATAAAATTGCATCTTTTCATTCATATAAAGAGTATTATAAATAAAGAATATTATAATATCTAACAGATTTTATTATGTTTTAAATTTAGGAATATGTCTGACTGAGACAAAATTCTCACGACATATAGTTTCACTGCTAAGCAAGTAATAGCAAGTGTCGCTAATATTTTTCCATCTGTTCCAACACTAAACAAAATGAGCCTCTTTAATCACAACTTATTCAGAAGCCTCAAAGTATGGAGAACATTTGTATTCTCTACTATTGCTGTGCAATATATCAGATCGAGTTTTTTTTATCAACTGGTTAACTAAAGTCATGCAGAAATAGTGCACCAACAGTGCAGTATGCGGAAATAGTGCACCAACAGTGCAGTATGCGGAAATAGTGCACCAACATCATCCTATTGAACTTGTGATTTCTCGATTTCTTATTCATTTAGTTTTAATTCATAAAATGTGAAAAGGAAGCACATTATTGCGTCTCCCATCTTGCTTCTATAGAAATTTCTTACAAGCTTATTTGTGCTAAAGAGTAGAGAACAAGCTCTGATCACTCGGGACACGTGTCTCATTCTAATGGCAGGTGTGAACAGACATCTTCACAGCTGTCCACTTGTGAACACTTGCCTGTAACTCGATTCTCGCGACAGTGATTTAGCCAACTATTGGTCATCCTAATTTAATAAGAAGAATATCAGGGTACAATTCTTTAAGGTTATTTAGAAGTCACTGTTTTTCTAATGCTATAACTATAAATAATTAATTTATAAGCAGTTACTTTACCAGTTGATTATCTGAAGACTCTGCCCCTAACCCAGGACCAAACTATAGATTGTGGACAATATATAAAGTTAGACATGCATTAATGTTTTTATCGGTCCAGGACGAGGAATTCAATCCCTCTTTCTCTTCAGTAAATTTCCCCATTGTGGGACTAATAAAGGATTATGCTAATTAGTATTTTGTTCAACAATAAATCACAATAATAGATGCTGTTTTATATAGATTTTAATATTTTTTTACTCTTAAATCCTGCTCTACTTAAGTAAAACATCTACAGGGGTTAGACAATGAAACTGAAACACCTGTCATTTTAGTGTGGGAGGTTTCATTGCTAAATTGGACAATCTTCATTAATTGCACATTGCACCAGTAAGAGCAAAGTGTGTAGGTTTAATTAGCAGGGTACGAGCACAGTTTTGCTCAAAATATTGCAAAAAAACACAACATTATGGGTGACATAACAGAGTTCAAAAGAGGACAAATTGTTGGTGGACGTCTTGCTGGCGCATCTGTGACTAAGGCAGCAAGACTTTGTGATGCATCAAGAGCCAGTCTGGTGTGCTTTGGAAGAGCAAGTCAGGAGACATTTTCCTCCACCAGCATCACGTAGTGACCTGGCCACTATCCTGCAAGAAGAATGGCTTAAAATCCAAGACTTGTGCAAGACTTGTATGTGTCATTCCTAAGACGAATTGACGCTGTATTGGCCGTAAAAGGAGGCTCTACACCATACTAATAAATTATTGTGGTTTAAAACCAGGTGTTTCAGTTTCATTTGCCAACCCCTGTATATCAAGAATTAATATTAGATAAAATCAGGTTGTCAGAAATCTATGAACAATACTGTGCGCCTAGCAATGACCTTTTATTCATAGCAGCTGTCTATTATATAGAAACTACAAATCCTAATGTGCCATAATTGACCAATCATCAGTATAATTATATAAAGAAATACATATATGTAAGGCAGTACATGTTTCGCAGTTGGTTACACAGGGAGAATCTGCAAAATCCCTACAGAAATTTTTCAGGTCACCCCAACTGGGGATTGAACCCAAGTCCTTGTCATGAGGTGACAGCAGTACCACTGTGCCACTGTGCCATCCTTGCTATTGCTTGATTTGTTTATTTAACAGATATGGGTAAACAGAGGCACTTGACCCTGGAGGTGAGAGGTGAATTGGCAAAGCTGCTGCATCAGGCATGGGTTGATTTGCGTATAGAGTATGTTTACCATACTGTGGAGTCAGTTCCTTGGCATCAATCAAAAAGATGGACCAACCTATTATTAGCCGGGTATCTGTAATCAAGTAATATTACAATGTAGAGATGCTTTTAGACATTTAGAAGTCAAACAAGGATAGTTGATGCTGTCAAAATACTTTATAGACCTTTTGGTAATAAAAAAAAAGCATTTGGATGTCAGCTATAGGCCCAAATAAAAATATCCCATTTGAACTTCATAGCGGATCAGTGGAACATCAGATTAATCTGCCTTGACAGTTTTACTCCCGGAAGAAATTAATTGAAGGGGTTGGATTACATTTGGTTGAATTTATAGTCACCCTAATATGTATGCCTGACCACAAGTGACCCAGCCACAGACATGCCTGGCTGACAGTAATGCTGATAAAAATTACCAGAATAATTAAAACCATGCCTCTCAAAGAGCCACTTCATAAACATTCAAAGTGAAAATGTTACACTGGTGCCAGGCTGTTCTTTACTCAAAACATCCCCGATATTTCAATAGCCCAAGAATCTGCTCTACAAGTCTTAAATCTGAGTAAACCTCTTCTTTTAGGAGAATTTTCTGGCTACTTCTTATGCAGTTTGGAAGGCATAATTGGAAGACAATAATGTCCTGGGAGAGAGGAAGGGAAACACAACCGCAGTAGCCTTCGCTAGCAATATGGCAGGCTTAGAGCTGATTAAATTGGTTAGCAGGAGCTGATGTCAGGTGAGGTTCAGCATTAAGCCAGAATCTGTGAGAGCGGAGAGAATGTAGCAAAAGGTTAACTCCATTATTGCAGGGTTCTGAACTGGAGAAAAAGTGGAATTGAAGTTTTGATTGGAAAGAAATCTCAGGGGGAGACTGTCTTGGCTGAGAAGAGGTTGCAGTTTCTTAGAGGCAAATATATATTCAAGACAGTGTGTCTTTACTGAGTGTGTATATATACAGTGTTTGTATATGTGTTCGTCACACATGATAGCACGTACAGCATGGAATGGTTTTTGTGTCTGAGATAGCTAATAGCTGTAGACCTTTGGCAGAGCAAGAAGTAGACATATTGGCATATATCCATACTAGTTAATATGCAAATCTGGTATGCAGCATTATGTGGTATATCCGAATACCTATTATGCATCAAGAAGTAAGTTCCCAGATGTCATAATAGAATGGGAGAGATTTGCTAGTATGTATCTTTAGCACAGTATTCAAGTTCGTCATATCCCATAATTCACCTGGTGTAATGTCTTGCGTCAAAGGTTGGTAAGATAGCAGAGCGTGGTTGAGTAATATTCTAAACCAGTAGACAGGTAAGCCATTTCAGAATGTGTCTCTTTTTTGTATTCTCTCTATTGTCTATCAGCCATGGGTAGCAAAAATGTGCAGCTCAAAAAACACAATTCACACACATACTTTGTACACACCCTAACACTTACAGGTTATAGAGAAAAGTCTCTGAGGGTCATGGCTAGGAGAGGGCACAACAGGGCGCCTGTTTTTACTTGCTGTTAAATCCCCCAATGCCTGTGCTTGACCTTACTCCTAAAACAGCACTCTAGCTTTTCTGCATGGCTGACCTGAAACCCACTGAAAAAATTCCACTCCTGAGACTTTTCAACAGCTTTAAGTCATTTCCTTTTTTCCCCCTCCTTCTACTCGTCTTTGCCTTCATGGGACAGAGCAAAAGATGCTCAAACTCTGGCACCTGGAGCTCCATTTGCAGGGCCCCTTCAGCTTTCAGCACCATCAGCTTGTCGGATGCTTTGGTGAAACGGTCACGCTTCCTCAAAAAGCAGGAGCTAGGTTACCATTTCATTTGTCATATAATATTTGTGTTAAATCGCAGAGCAATGTGGGAATAATAGCTCAGACAACTGAAAGGCACTAAAACATGGTTAGTCTATTACTAGATTCAATGCAGAATGCATTTTTACAAGAGGGTTCAAAAAAATCTGCTCAAATTAAATAGCGGACTGACTCTACTTTGAAGCCCTCGACATTAAGTGTTATATTTGATAATTCTTGAGTCTAGATAGTTGATAAAGAAAGTTCTTTAGCATCTCAGCATCTTTAGTTACAACAGTTGATAAAAAGTTCATCCGTCACTGACCCTTCTTTTTGTGACCAATAAGAGGAAACGATAAGAATCATATCACATATTGCAGGATCATATCTCATGTGATATTTTTGAGTACTGGCTGTTATATTTATCTATTTTAATATCATATTTTTTTAAATTAATAAAGCATTTCTGACATTTTCACTATCCGCAGTTTGTTTTCAATTTCAACATAATGAACAGCTAGTGCCCGGTCACCACCTATTAAAAGACATGCTATTTTGAAAGTTGTATGTCATCTGTTGTCATATTTTCTAGTTGTTGTTGTTGACCATAAACACATTTTTCACCAACCTACCTACTTTATTTTAGGAAGCAATGTTCCCGGATTTATAAAATAATAAAAAGATGTTATCCCTATTTTCTGACCGTATGTTTGAAAGAATATAATCGGAAATAAAGGAATTTTCTAGTGGCCTTGTTTCTATGTATCAATTATTTAAAAATATATTTATTAGGTACTTTAAAGCAACATGAAGTTCTTGTATTTGTTGTTGTAAATATTCAAATACTTAAACAATGTTTTCATTAAAAGCAGACAAACTAACTTTTAACATGCTGTATTATGCCTATAAAATGTGCCATAAATAGTTGAATCGTATTGAATATACAACATGTTGAGTCTGTATTTTGCAGACAAAATAAACATGAAATATGAGATTAACATTAAGGAAACATTATATTTGATAGCTGACCACTCACATTTACACATGTACAGCCACATTTAGTTCACCTTTGCTGTTAAAGAAAATTGTCCACTACTTTATGGAAAGTACTGTAGCTGTTGGGGTTCGGTCTTTATGTTACAATAGTTTTAGTAAGGTTGGAAACTGATGTGGGATGAGGAAGCATTTTGTGGAGTTGGCATTTGACTTTTATATGCCAAAAGTAATAAAGTTTTGTAGTAATATGTCTGAGCAAACTACACATAATTATGGACGTCTTCTTTTACGACTAGGACAAAAGTAGATGATATCCAATAGTTTAATATTCAGCTGTTTCTATTTTTTGCATGAAGTTTATTGCGCAATTAGGATTTTTTGCTCAGATCTACGTGGTTAACTTTTGCATAAAATGTCCAAATACACACATCAATTTATCATAAGTTTCGATTACTACTTGGTTTTGATCAATTAATTCCAATTTTACTTTATTTCTTTGCTATGAAATCATAGATGGAAGGAAGTATGGCCTACAAAAAGAGCTCCGTTATTGGCACCATAGCTGAGTTTCTAATTACCATATACTCCTAACTGTACCTGTTTACATCTAGTAATCTATCACAAAAATGAAAAGTACACCTTAAATCCAACCAAATGTGCCTACACCCTACTTTTAAATGAGCCTGTGTTCATCAGTGGCATTCAGTGACCTTTGCAAGAAGAAGTAGTCTCGGCTTGTGAATGATTTGCAAATGCTGCAGAAACAGAAACCATATGATATTTACATTTCTTCATAAATGAATAAAACATGTTCATGTTCATATTTTGTTTCTGTGTAGAAACCGCTACTACAAACACACTGCAAGTTGTAATTTTGATAATTAAGATTTCCAGTGTAATTGGCCTGTAATTCTGATTATAGGTTACATTTACACTGAAATATTTTTAGACTTTCCAAGTGCTAGGGTTGCAGGTGATTACAGTCTGTGCACAGCATGTTTCCACCAAGACGTTACAGATTTCCAATGTCAACTGGAAAAACAGTGGAAAACCTCACTTTTCTGGCCAGTTTGTAAAAGCAGGTTTGAGCATAATCAAACAGGATGTGGTGATAAAAAGATGTGAAAGGAATTCAAGTATCAGTTCAGACCAGTTCCCTACTTAACAATGAAGCTTGTTGTCCTTTTACAGCCATACTTGAGCAAGGGGTGTAAAATTGCCTTCTGATGAGTTGGTGTCCGTCTCTGGTCATGTGCTTTGTGTGTGTATGTGTGTGTTTGTAACCTTAGTGTGGACGGGCGGAAGTATTGTTAGGCTGCAGCTCTGTGACCTTGGCCCAAGCATCAGTAAGAGCAGGTAAGAGGACTGTTGGGTCCTGACTGGGCAGCTAGGCTTTCACTCAGCAAATTTTATTAATACAGATTCCCCAAAGATACTTTTATCTCCGCAGCCAAAAACTCTTCCGGCCTAGTTTAAGTAATTTGCTGAAAACAGCTTTGTGCTTTAGGTTACTTCTAGAGTATTCCTGTGGCTGGAGGTCAAGCATTTTTCCCCAGGTGAACGTTTTTGTGTGTATGTGTGAAGGACAAAGTTCCAGCACCAGGTTGAATCATTCATGTGCATTATTTGCCACAATTACTCTCTGTACCTGTTTATGGGCTCTGCGAGTGAGAAATGGGTTAAAGTACAGTGGCTATTATATGATATCTGTAGAAACCTGATTCCAAAAAAATTATGACTAAGTACAAATTGTAAATAAAAATGGAATAAAATGATGTGGAAGTTTAAAAATTCTATATTTATTCAGAATAGAACATAGATGACACATCAAATGTGTAAACTGAGAAAATTTATCATTTAAAGTGAAAAATTGGGTGATTTTAAATTGGGTGACAACAACACATCTCAAAAAAGTTGGGAGAAGGCCATTTTTATCACTGTGAGACATACTCTTCTCTTTACAACAGTCATTCTTGTCTAATGTAGGATTCTAGTTTCTCAACTGTCTTAGGGCTTTTTTCGTCGTATCCACCGTATACCGTTTTATGATGCGCCAAATGTTTCTATGGGTGAAAGACCTGGCCAGTTCAGTACAGGGTTTCCACAGATTACATTGTTTGATCCTGAAGCCAGACATACAAGATTCTTCACTCACACTGGTATAGTTTTCTCAAAATAAATTAGCTAACAACATGTTACAATGTCGAAAAAACAGGGTTTAAAACATTCTAACAAATTTACACAAACAAATCATTCATAAAAACCCTAAAAAATGTTTGAAGCCAATTTCCAATTTGTGTAAATGAACTTATAAAGCGACACTCTAATCTACAGGGGTTGGACAATGAAACTAAAACACCTGGTTTTAGACCACAATAATTTATTAGTATGGTGTAGGGCCTCC
>JAOUQT010000033.1:11451572-11469494 GCA_025769995.1 Xyliphius kryptos
CTTGTCCAATTTAGCCATGAACCCTCCCACACTAAAATGACAGGTGTTTCAGTTTCATTGTCTAACCCCTGTAAGTAATTGCAATGTTTATATTCAGATTTGACTGCACATATGAATTTAATTGAACAAGTAACTTTGGCTAATGTAACTTTTGTCAAATTACGTAACTGGCCTTTTATTAAATAATATTATGATTTTGTTCAACATTTATATAATAAATTATTAATAAAGCCTATTTGCATATTTATTTAATTAAAATTTCTATAAATAAAATACAACTGCTGAAATTGGAAGAAAAAACTCTTACATTCAGCGTAATTGTCTTGGACAAAGATAGTCCTGAATAATTTATGAGCCTATCCAAGCATCCATATCAAAGCAGTATGTACAGAAAAATAAAAGCAGACACTGACACACTACTTTATCCCTTGTGTTCACTAATATTAGTCTCAATTACTCATATGTGGATTAGGGAAGAAAATGCGCACCAAACACCAGGGCAAGAAAGTGGCTCTGGTTTCCAGCGCAGTTCCTCTACGCAGCCTCCATTCAAGCAGAAAATAAGCAGCTTTTAATAATCTATTATTACTTCATCTGTCTGTGCTATGGAAAAGGGGAAAATCGCCCTCCCAAAAAACCACAGATGTGCTGACTACTCCATTGACACATGGTCAAAAATAGAAAAGCTCAGCTGAAGCTCAGCTCAAGATCCTTGGTAAAGGATGAAATTTGACAACAGAGTAGACTAAGGGCTTCAATGCTGAAAACGAACTGAGGACCTGTCTTTGTTTAAAGCACCATGCTAGCAGCCTTAATTAGTTAGTACATGAACTCAGTTAGCTAGTCAATATCCTGAAGGGTTAATGATGGAAGCCACATAAAGAAAAGAATACCGGATTGACCATGTAACCATGCATGAGAATAGTAGATCCCCCGAGAACAAATATATAGTCTAAATCGCTCCCGGGTGGTGCTAATTGCCATCAATTATTAATACTTAGATACAAAAGTGCAGTGTTGAACAAGCCATGTTTGTCTCTCTAGACGTGGACAAAGTCAGGTAAACTGCATGCATAGAAAACATTTCTGGATCAGGGTCAGCCATGATTATTGGGCTTGCCGTCTTCCTTGCACCATTAAAGCCACATGGACTGTGATCCCCAAAGTCTTCAAAGGGGTTTACAAGCATGTACACACACAGATAAAGTTTGACATCATCTGATGTGTAATTCCATCATCATGAAAGTTCTATGAAGGTTGGCTCTATAAGTCCAATACAGGTTCACCAATTAGAAAGATGCAAATTAGCATCACTGTTTTCAGAATGCCCACATTCAACTAAAATGAAAGTGCCCAGCAGCTTTCAAAATATAATCCAAACATATGAGGCAGACATGTCTAGTGAGTGTTTGGTGGCCTAGATAATGCTGCAAAGGATACATAAGTGATCTCACATGTGCTGTCATGAGCCACAAAGAGGAGGTATCGCAAGTATAAAAGAAAGCAAAGTTAATATATGATGCCTAAAGAGTATGAAAGCACCAAAGAACTATTTCAGTCAAATCCCTGATTTAAGGGTGAGGAAGTCAGGGAGGGGGGTGGTAGAGCAGCACACATTGTAAATATTCGGAAGGAGAGTTTGATTAACATTTCGATGGCACGTCTCCTTAGCAGGCATCTTAGCCTGGGTTGCAGAACTGACTCCTCACACCGCAGTTATTTGACACTGATCGTCACCTAATAAAAGTCTCAAACACATCCTTCTTTACGTGGTAAGGATGTCTTAAAAGGGAGCAAACCCAACAGCAGACCTGATATTCTGAATGAAAGCTGTGTGCTTTTGAAAACCCCTTTGAGACATTTCCTTTAGCAGACCTATACTTTCCCTACTGCATACATCTCCATATAACAGATTTGTTCATTTATGCTCTCAAAGGATGTTTCTATAATTGACCAAGAATCCCTGGACATTATACAAATCTCCAATACATTACAGCATTTTTCCTGGTTGTACTAATTAGTATCCTCAGTTGTGGGACTTGCAAGAAGAAGGAGCTCACCTTCTTACAGCTTAAAGTAAAACAGAATGATGCCTAAAACCTGTTTTCTTTGGCCAGTAAGGTTATAAGACTGTCATCAGTGGGAAATTAGTGCTCTCTGTTTCCCCTTCACATTACTTTTCCTGCTTCATGATTAATAGGTGCGAGTAAATCCAATTTTCAAAAATCATTTGGCTGAGAGGGAAAACATACAAGCAAGAAAAATAATGTAAAGATGTCAGTTTTCCTAAGTTAAATAAGAGGCAAGTTTAAGACACCACAATAATATGAGTATATTAATAATATAAGTATGTTATTTTGTACTCAGTTATATAATGTGTATATATGCTTACATTCCAAAGTCTAGGTAATGTGTTTCATGTATGTATATAACACATTTAGTCATGCTGGTATTACTAAGCACTGCTCTAAAATTGCATTAGGTGAGGCAGTCAGTGTCTCTGACTCACTTAAGGGGTAAGAAGGAGCCTAAGTTTTTATGTTTGTTCTTCTGTTAGATTTGTTCTAGACAGAGATGGCAAGCTTTTCCAAATAGCGTCTATACCAAAGATTAGAAATTTCGAATTTTGACTGAAAACAAGTGATCATACTGTAAATAATAAAATGCCAATCTCAAGGTTAAATGTCTCGGGTCAAGCTATGGGCCAAGATAGAGAATGACTATGAAATTGAGTATGCACTCAATTTTAGCCACTACAAAAATGAACCTTACTTATGTATATGTGAGTTTAAAATAATTTATATATAATATTACATTTTTAACTTCAAGCTACTTTATTAAATTCGCATATCTGTAAATATGGGTAGAAAGAGTCAGTGTCGCCACGAATCTCACTGCACTTCACAGTCACACAATGCATTTTATGATTTATATTGATAGAATAATTTGTTAAAAAATTTTAACCTCTTTGTTATTTCTCGGATATTTTTCCTACGAAATCAATCCTAGTGTGTTTTCTACCTGAGGCACAAAATAAAGTGACAGCTATCTGAGTGTGAGAATGCTTTCAACTCTCATGTCCCAGCAGCGCTGGGGATTAGGCACCTCTGCATAGATTCCTTTCATTTGCCCTCGTTCCCATTGATTTTCTCTTCATGCTGTTTGTATATTACTTTAAGCCACTGTTGATAAAGATTCCTGCAGATAATACAAGCACATGCTATTCTGTTTCTGTTATTCCTTCCAATGCGTAGCTATGTGAGAGCGACTGCCTCAGCGGTCCACGCTATAATAAACTAACCGGGACCAACGGCCTCATCTTGGCTTGATCTTTCCAGATCATCCTTATCTCATTGTCTGACAGAATACTTAGTGAAAAGCACACATTCCCTAAATATTCCTAATCACTGGACATGAAATAAGTGATTTACATTCATGTGTAATAAACAAATAATATTAACTTTGAGGACAACATAACTTATTTTTCACCTGCAATATTCATTCACTGCAATAACACTTTATTAAAATTTAAATTTTGTTAAATTGTGTATATATTTTGGATTTTTTTATTTTTTTATTTGAATAGTGTATTTTATATATCAACGGGTGCATCTGTAACAATTGCAGTTTCCCTCAGGGATTAATAAAGTATTTCTGATTCTGATTCTGATTGATTTTGTATTTGATTTTGTAATCCTTTAGTGATATTCATGAATAAATCTCACAATGTGGCTAATCTCACAAGCACAGAACACCTGTATTTATTAAGGATGATACAATTACTCGTTTCAGGACTTTTGCTTGGCTGTTTGTCTGTTTCTTTAACTCAGCTAGTCCCAGTCTATCCATAAGCAGACACTAGGTATACATCACTTACCCCATAGTTCAATAGAAACCTGAAAAGTCAACACACCACACAAAGACAATTGATCATGCATGAATTTTAATTGCAGATCATACCATACTTGTTGGAGCCAGTTTGAAGTGCCAGGCCAACATATCTGCACACATCTCAGCTTTTCATTTTATGAGGCTACTCTGACGTGTCATAGTGTATGTCATAGTGGCAGCAATGAGCCATGCATATTCAAGCAGCCACCCGGGAGCATCAAGCCAGGCATTCTGGTCTCATAACATTCAACCACCCAGCTGCTGGGTTCAGCCAAGTAACTACTCACCGCTCAGTGGCCGGAATGACTAATAGATGCTCGAATATGTGAACTGGCTTTCTGGAGACACACAGGGAGATAAAAGTGGAAAAACAACAACGGGGGAAACCAAGGAGAGGCGTCTGTTTCCACTTAGTTCTTCTGAGTTCCACAACATTTCCCATTGTTGCCTAAAGGGTCTCGGTTGTAGGCAAAAATGTAACATTTTTTAAAATAAGCCATAATTAGGTAAGTGACAACTGTGTGTGGAAGAAAAGCAAAGGAAACCTCCAAGTGAATCCTGTCAGTCAGCATTCTATTTTTTTTTAAGCCTGAGCATTTTGTGGGCATTTGCCGTCTGTTCTGTAAACCATGTCCTCTTACTTGGCAAAAAGACCAGACGGTTTTTCTGGGTGACTGGAGCGTTAAAGGAAACTTTACATATTTGTCTGCTTGCCCAGTTGCATCAGGTCACTTTGATTAAGTTGAAAAAATGCAAAGAAGCCTTAATTTCCTAAACTTAAACTTCCTTGATGGACTACCCTGTCACAGAAACCCTGCCAGCCAGGGTTCAAGTGCCTCCAATTCGCACATCCATGCTAACAGAGCAGCACGCCACAAATGTGCTGGTCTGTCAGAATTCCCCACCCTTATGTGAAAGGCAACAGTTCTGCTAGCGGGAATTCGGTTAAGACAAAGTCTGTGGGTCTAAAAGGGCTTTTGTTTGTTTTTCTTGCCTTGTTCCTAGATGCGCAATTTCATGAACAAAAAAGCACATTCCGTGAGATCAAATTTGTATGTAAGCTCACACTTGCAAAAACAATCAGCAGGAATATGAGTTCCAGTAAGGTTGCCGTTGAGCACAAGGGCTTAAGCGGTTCATAAACTCTGAGGAAATCTTAAACCTAAACAATATCACAATTCTTAACATATTCAAGTCTAACCTACACAATCCTTCTTCATTCCTAATACCTCGAAATGTGGTTTAGGGCCAGAATTAAAGCAGTCTGTGTGTAACTTTACACTGTACGCTAATAAGGGCCATGCAGCACAAGCTTGAACATACAAGAAATAAACAGAGATTTCAGTGCCACATTCTAGAGTCAGAGCCCGAAGGCAGTTAATCAAATGCATTATTAATATTTTACTGACCTCAGCAAAACAGAGTAAGTGACCGA
Source organism: Xyliphius kryptos (assembly GCA_025769995.1). Classification (NCBI taxonomy): domain Eukaryota; kingdom Metazoa; phylum Chordata; class Actinopteri; order Siluriformes; family Aspredinidae; genus Xyliphius; species Xyliphius kryptos. The sequence goes on from JAOUQT010000033.1 coordinate 11,456,899, forward strand.
CCACAGGAAAGTTGGAATGAAAAACAGACAGAATCAATGCTATATAGATGGTGATATATGACACAACACAGTTACAAATCTGTAAGCTTACATTTAATTTTTTTATACTTTATCTATACCAAACAGGGATGTAGTGATCAGGTTTAAAACACCAAAACAATCTTTTTTTGGTCAGGTTTTACACTGGTTTTAATGATTTTACAAATCAGATACTGAAAACACTTCATACCAGCTAGTCACAATCTCTTTATACTACAGTAAAGCAGCCTTTTACAATCCAAATTATTACCACTATCACCTGCTTTTTGGTTTTTCTTTATGGAGAACCCTTGAATTTCTTTATGTACTACCACACCAATGTTTTTTCCCTGTGGGAGACTAGGTAAACCTCTTAAAAGACCCTTTTCAACTGAAATCAGTTTTGAAAGCATAGTGCATTTTAGAATATTGCAGATCTAAAGAATATACATATGGATAACACATTAAAGGCAAACACACAGCATTAATTGCAAATTAATACAACAATCTTCCATATAATCACACTATCAGGATGACGCCAACCCATCCACAGAACACGAAAGTTCAAATTATTTTATAGAGGCAAAAATATTTGGTCATATACCATGTATATTCACTAAATTAAGCCTACCATGGACAGCAGTGAAATATTCTGAAGTGGCATGTTATGCATTACTCATCGATAATTATTGTTCTCATCATAACCTTTATCATGATCAAAAGACCAACTGCTGGGCCCCTGAGAAACACCTTTAACTCTCAATTGTTCATCTTATTCTTCATATTTAGGCCTCTCCCTTCATCAGGGGTCACCAGTCACCAGTTTAGTTGCATAAATTACATAAATGTAAATTACTCGGGACATGGTATGTGTTTCTACCAAAATGTCATACATGTAATCTGCCAGATTTTGGTGTTTCAACACCTTACTAAGATATTTAATGTTTATTTTTTTTTGCTTTGACTATTCACTCACCTGTACAATCTAGCAACATCTGTAATAGGCAAGACACAGTTAAAAATAAATTTCCAAGCATTATATAAACCAGCATTCATCCTCTAAATAAAATAATATAGTCTATAAATAACCATTCCTTTTCAAACAACTGCTAATAAGGCAAGCTCCGCCATATGCTAAAACCACTCCAACTCTTAATTCAATGACTTGTCATTTTTCGTCTTAATTTATTAATTTGTGCTCGCTTCCATTCCTTATTTATTAATTCAAATATTTCAGGCAAAATACGCAGTTGTGATTCACGTTAGCAATAAAATTACAAACACTGTAGGAGAACTCTATAGGATAGAAAGTGCATTTTCATAAATACCAAATTCAGTTTGAGTCTTACATACTCATGGACAATAGTAAACCCAGGACTATTGGTTATTTTAAAAATATGAGCAGAGTTAATGTTAATGTCTCCTTTGTTGTTGTTGATATTCACCATGAACTCTAGCACTGTATCAGTGATTATGTCCCTAACACACTACCTCTTATAAACTTATTGTGAACCAGCCTTACGGACTGATTTTCTCTGATTTTGGATTAGTAAATTATTGAGTGGTGAGTGACAAGAGAAAAACAAGCAAAACTGAGGGTGCACATTCATTACACTGCATTCCTCATAGTCCCTTAAAACATGTGCAAGAAGTTCTACTGATTCCATTTATAATATAGACCACATTGTCATGAGAACTTCCTGTGATGTCTATTTCTCAAATTATAAGCACCCTCAATCAACATGCCTTATTAGGCCCTGTCTCCAAGTGCATGTGTAGGAGACAGGTTTTCAGAGGACACAATTGCTCTTTTTATTAGACCCTCAGGCTTAAACTAGTTAATGTTAAAACTTTCTTACTATTCCTGGCAGAAGCATAATGCAAAAAAACCTTTACAAATGTGTCCTAAATAAATGAAGAGTTCATTTAAAAAACAGATATCTCAATTTTTTATGAAGTTTTAGAAATATTGTTCATTGTAGTTGAATTCCAGTTATATAACTCAAAATGCAGTTGGGTTATTTTGATTAAGTAAACATAACTTAACAAAATACAGATAACTTAAAAACATAACCTTACATTCAAAATGAGATTTTTGGAAAAAGCATATACTGTAACTACAATGGTCTTTTTTGAGAAAGCAGATAACGTCGTGTTTTAGAATTAAACATCGAGGACATAGATAAAATTTCTTTTAAGTACAAGATTTAATGTCCTTACCATAAAAAGACAGTTTTGCTATGTTTCCCTAATGACATTCTGCTTTACTCTTTACATTCGGATGTAGACAATATGGAAACAGACGCTTCAGTTTCGTATAAATCTGATTCTGTTGAACGGTTCTTTAGGAGAACTTTTATTTAACTACTAGGTTTATTTCTGTCCAGTTTAAATGCCAGAAAACACCTTCTTTTTATTCCATTAGACAGAGAAAGTAAGCATGAAAGAACTGATTCCTTTCTAATTACCATTATTTTCATCATTAATACTGCGCTCTGATTGGATGGGCGGAATAATCAGGTTTTGTTTAATAACAGCAATTTTCTGCAAAAGATTATGTACTTAGAAGTGGTGAAATAAGCTTTTGTATCCGAATGTATTTAGAGCTCATACTGTGCAATGTGTTAAGAATAAATCACAACACAATTAGTTTTATTTGTCAGTTTTTGCAAATGAGTTCTTCATATGTTGTTAGCATCACATTATTTTAGTCTGTAGATAAAACAGGTTTAATATGTAGATTCTTTTTACGAAGCAGCACCCTTGTTTGTTATTTATGCAAAGTCTGATTGTACATGCGCAGGCCAAGGTTCCACTCAGTAAATCTTTACTTGCAGATAAGAATTTAATGGAGCATTAGTGTTATTCGTGTGCTTTTAATATACCCGTTAATATCTCTCTCTCTATCACACACACACTCTCTCATTCTCTCTTTCAATCGTTCTGTCTTTCACCCTTTCTATTTCCCACCACAGACATTTTCCCAGCCTAGTTAATCTACTGCAAACATGCTCTAGACCAGGAGTCCATTCAAGATGTCTACACAGGGGATTTAGCCAAACAAAGATGGCTGTTGCTCCCTGAGTGCGCTTACCACTGGGTGTAATAGTCTAATATATAGTGTAATAAATATATATATATTGTAGGGATATATTGCTTTGTACATAATATTTGTAGCATCTTTCCAGTGAATTCCTATGTATAATTTTACTTCTATATATTTCTTCTATATATTTACTTCTTCTATATTTACTTCTATATATTATATATTTCATAGATAAGCAAAGTATATAGCATTATTTTAAGATCTCTTTTAATATAATTATAACTGTAAGGGAAAAAGAAGTGTACACACAGTACATAGCCATTAAAATATATTTGCCATACAAGAACGTAAACTCATTTCATTATTACTGGGATCTTTCTATTATTGTCACTAAGCACAAAATAAATTATAGACCCTATACATTGATCATCTGTTTACCAATAACAAAAGCAATAAAGCATGTTCAGGTCGTTAATAATAATCTGACTTTTTTCAACTTATTCTAATCGAAATTTTATTTGCTCCACTTTTCTTGAATTTTTTGCATTCTCTTGCTATATTTAACACATCTGCATGCAAGAACTAGACCTCATCGAGAGCCGTAGACCATTCTCACCAGTCAAAAGAATACTAAGATCCAGCTGTGTGAGAAGTGCAGCTTTTGGAACACTGGGTGGCTCTGTGAGGCCCCACACCATGCTTCTGATTCACAAACATACACATGCTCGCATAAATATGCTATTCAGGCATGCAAGACTATCAAAGAGTACAATACACTCAGCCAAATCTCTTGTGTATGTCCAGGTCAAGAAGAACTACAGATTCTGAGATGTCAAAAAGCTCAGCAAGAGAGGATAAGATTTAAACGTATCTGGGGAAAATACAAGAAAACCTAGGCCAGGAACAAAAACTCACTAATAATAAAAAAAACCTTTTATCCTCCCTCAACCTTCAATAAAAACAGATCTCTTGGTTCCTGAGTCCTTGGATGCAAAAACAATGCTGGATGAGATTACACTTATTTCCAACACCTGAGGAGAGGTTACACACGCACAAAACATTTCTAGCTTTGACAGATCGGTCCAAGGCCAAACTCAACCCGCCTTCTAGCCAGCTGATTTATAACAAGGAAGAGAAGTTAATGATATTCAGATACACTGCCTAAAAACTTCCTCTACCTTCATGCTTTTCTTTAGTTGGAAACCTAAATACCTTCCGTGGGCATGTGTTTCTTTTTTTAGTGCACAATATGGACATTCTATAAAATATACTGTATAGTAATGGTTTAGTTTTAGTGTCTTCCCTTGCTACAATATAGAAGAGTACAAAAGCCTGGCTTCAAAGTCATCTAACACACTAGCATGCATTTCTAAACTATAACTTTGTATGGTCGTAGGTTCTGACTAGGTGGAAAAAAAATCTCTACTTCATGCCAGAAATCAACCTTTGCTGAGCATAAACAGCTTCATTTATTTTTACATCCTGTCAGCAGAAACAGAAAGGAAAATGCTGAGAGCAGAAGCTCAGGAGCACGTTTATTTCAATCTGAGTATGGACTCGGAAATCTGACAGGGTTAAGTAGCTGCCAATGATGATGTGAAAGTCAAGGTGAACAGGGACTAACAAACTGACAGCTCTCCCGCTGGAGCATAATTAAAAATGTATGAACTGATTTCCTTGGGATGCTCTGCTTCCTGGACTACATTGATTAAGATGATCCAGGAAAAACAACTATTCCATCTATCAGCTATCCTAACTAGCCTTTCTATGACATTACACGGTCGAGTGTAGTTTGGTTTGTACTTGTGAGGTTTTCTCATTTTAAAACCCCTAACCATAACCCTAACTCTAAACATTCGAACTTTCTTTCAGGTTAGCATCAGGTAGTCACAGACTGCACTGTGCATGTGTGAACAGGCTTTCCAGTAAATGGTTGCAATTGTAGTGACACCATATAAAGATGCAAAATCTGATTGGATAGAATAGTTCTTGTTCCTAGAGGCTCAGGAAATAAGATCTTCAAATCGAAAATATTAGTGTTCTCTGTCTGAGAGAGGAGAAACATGTTCTACTCTCTACCTTTAGTCTTGCCCATATCTTAACCCCCTTAACATGCTTCTTCCAAGCAAGGTCTGATTACTGAGAAAACATATTATTAAAGAAAAAACAAATTCAGCTTTTTTGGTGAACTCTTTAGATACAGACATTCCCTCAGTGCCTTCGAGGTCTGTGGAGGTTATATTTATCTAAATATGACTTTGGAGTAAATCACTAAGCTGTCTGGCCTTTAAAACCGAACCCTATTTTGGACGACATTTGGCTGGATTGTGGAAGGCTTCGTTTCTCTGAAAACCTGCCAGTGAGCCACAGCTTATGCGCTTGCGACGTGCTGCACTATTAGGCAGCTGTCGCTGTCACCAAAACACACTACTTCACACCAATATATACTATTTATAATTATCATGTAAAAATAATAGAACTGCAAGTGCATCTAGGTCTTGCTCTAAATATGTATTAGTGTGCATAAAGGTAATTACAATGGTCATTTAGTAAAACATCACTTGTAGTGATGCATTTTGGAAGGTGCAGAAGAAAGATTCATTGTGCTAGCTAGGTCCTGGATTCACAGGTATGCATTGCAGCAAAATCTAATGGTTTGGATTTTAGTAATAGTCAGACAGCCAGGTCCTGCTTTCCATCTGGAGTTCAAAGCTCTGAGCCAGGAGAGGTGCAAACCAGCCGAGTGAGCCTCCACCCCACATGTGGGAGGTTAAATTGTTTCTAATAAATAAGTGCTGTGAAAAGAAAACAAACCCGCCAAGGTGGGGGTTCACGCAAAGGGGAAAACCGAATTGTTCGTAATACAAAAACAATGCATAGCCAAACATTCTCAGAAGCAAAGGCACCAGACGGAAGCAGAACTGAAACTAGATCTTTATAGCTGTGCAGACATCAGGCAACCTTCTAGCCTGATCAATCAAAAACAGCCATGAGAGCCAATCATTATGCCCTGACAGGCTAACTGCTCACCTCCGCCAGAATAATTGAGTCCAGAAAATTAAAGAAAAAGTGAGAGCTCTGAATTGGCCGTAGGAGGATTCACTATACACTACAAACCTATTTTCCCCTAAATTGCAACAATCACTCGCAACTTGAGCCCAGCATACTGACATGGGTGGAGCTCTATGGCTCTTCCTGACATAAATAACCCATGCGCAAATCTAAGCAGAACAAGTTAATATGGAATGCTGCAGCATTAATAAATCGAAGCAGGCATGTTCATAGCCAAGTTTTCATTCTTCATTTGCTTCCCATTATCCATTGGTATGATGGTATGGGAGAGCAGGGGTGGGAGGAGGAATCTTTGGAAGCATGACTAAACCAGCTCCATGCACTGCATGTTTGTGAGTATGTGTGTAAAGACCAAATATCTTGGCATGCACTGTGCAGAGTCTATAACTGAAACCACACACGTTCCTTCTAGGCAGAGCAGAGAGCAGTGCTACACACACATTGACCACAAATGGACCATGCCAGCTGTTATAACCCTGTGATGGCCACTGGTTCTCCTTGACTGCCTCCAACTTTCCCAGCCAGTCTAACAACACCTAGGTCTGCCACAGTAGGGTCTCTCAGACCACCAATGTCCCACATCCACTCACCTCAGGCCTGTCTTTCAGACAGAACATGCCTGTTAACCTTCCGTGAACCTTGCTAGCATAACTCAGAGTAGGCTGTTTTTTCTAGTCCTATCCTAAACTGAAAATGTTAATTTGTGTCATTAATTCAGCTAGCAAAATTTGAGGGTTTTTAAAGTAAAGGTTCCAGTTAAGTCCTTTCATTTCAGCCCTCCTTGCCAAAAGTATACAGTAGTGTGCCAAAGAAATTAAGAAAAAAATGATCAAACAGTATAAATTAAATAATTTCAAGGGGATAAGAAATAAGGGGATTTAGGGTATATGTCTGGGTATATATTTTTCATCATTTCCAATTGTTCAGCAACCCAAAAGAACACGTATTAAGATGTGATAAATGATAAAATCACTGCCAATGATGCTTTATAAAACTGCTGGCAGCAGAGAGGAAATTAAACTATCGTTCCTGCAGCTCGGACAACTATCCACCAAAGAAATATTAAGGGCTACTCAGTGAGATGTGGCTGACGTAAACGGGCATTTTATGTCTGTAAAAAGAGTCTTGATCATTGTAATCATTCATGTATCAAATATCATTGTAAATAAAATGCACTGGAGTGCGAACATGTGAGACCTTTCCAGCAACCGAAGAAACAAGAGCATCGTGACCTCAGAAACAAAATGCTGCCCAAAGAATATTTTAGAGAACTTAAAAAGTCCCAAAGTGCCTTACATGTCAAATATAGCTTCAAAAATCAACACTTACAAAACTTAACCACTCCGACTCAAGGCTAAACTGAGCAATTTCTCTTCACGGAGGATCATAAATTTGTAAATAAAGACTTCCTTGGCAGCCAAACCGTAAAAAACTCAGTGTCGCCTAGCTTTTTTTTTTCAAAGCTAGAGCAGGGAAATGAAATTCAGGAACAGGAATATGCTTCATCCAAGGAAAACATTCCCTATAACACACCTTCACCACACTCTGAGTTACCCAGAATGGAGCCGTGTCATGTTACAACTGTCCAAGCCTTTGGCCTGTATAAAAGAGCCACATCTGGAGTAGGGAAACCACAGCAAATAACAAAACCCTGTTCTGATGACATCCTCTTTAAACAGCATTGTGGAGAAAGCCAAATATTTGACAGAGCTCACTCCTAGGACAATGATCAAAATCAAGACAGCAGGGAAGTTTGCCCACTGCTTTGATTTGTCTTTTTTTACCTAAGCTGGAATATTAAAGAAACATAGACTTACAGGCGACCCAATTTGGGTGTGGACTGGAACAGAAGCTCTGGTAGAACCTGCAGCCGGTTCCGGTTGAGACGCCTGCATGAAGAAAGAAAGAGAGGAGTGAGATAGAGTGTAAGAAAAGGATAAAGTCAGCATGGTCAAAACAAATAAGAAGTGTAATGTAAGTAGAACATAAAAGGCACTGAGAAACAGTATTGGGATGACCTTTCAGAAAACATATATCTGTGTTGAGGGGGCTAGGGACTGTGGTTTTTGTTTTTTTTGTAATGACTGATGGAACATGCGTGTGCTTAAGATGGAAGAGGAGCGTGAGAGGCACAGACAGATCTCAGGACTGTTTGACATTGCACACTGACAGAGAGCGGATATACACAAACATCTGCCCTTGCACAAAGAACAGAGCTCAATGAAAAGACAGGGCAAATATAAATGCCACTCAGACAGACCAATCAATCTTCATGATTACCGCAATCAGCCAGGTCAACGCTGCCACTGAGCCCAGGACCACAGAAACTGGTCCAAGTAAGCATCATGGGGGTCAAAGATCACAGCTGCACTGAGACCACTGGGAAATGGGATGTGTTTCACAGAAGATGGCCCAGTTATCTCCTGCAGCAAGCCATAAAATGCTGTTATACCTCACATGAGCCTCCACAGACTCAGGGCTTTAATCAAACAACCCTTACAGTTTTAATCAGAGGATGAAGGGTTTGTAGTGACCTCAGATGTCATAGGACCATGAAGAAGACATACGTTGGAGGAACTGATCTGGTATCTGTAGATTATTTTACTCCATTCAGCATCATAACATCAGCAGATGTTAAGGAAAGGGGCTATCAGTGTTGTATCAGCTTTCAAGACACGGGTTTAACCCCAAGACCTGCACAAAATATGCAGTCAAAAAACTGCAGAACCTTAAAAATGACATTGCTGAGTTTTGGCTGTCTTGAAATTTTCTTCAGATAAAACAAATTACCACTGACGTTCCAGCACTTTACCAGCAGCTTATTATGCTATCATGGCTGCTTCATAATGCCTGCTTCAAAAACATTCACTGAGCCTCATTTATCAAACTGAATACAAATGATTTTATTCATAAATCATTTACAGCCGGCTTTACCCAAGAAATGTGGTTTGCATGACAAAAAAAAACAGTTCTTTCGAAAAAAGATTGTATCCTACGAGAGCTCCTGCAGATTTAGATATAAGAGACTAACTAATGTGAACTGATAATATCTGATAGGCTTAAAATAGCATAACTGCCAAATTAATGTAATAACATTACATAATACATTTTAATGTAAACAGAATTCACAAATTAAATTGAAATGTCTTAGCATGCCAGAAAATATAAGAAATAAGAAAATACAAGTTTCTATAGAAAATGCAAGCTTTTCTATAGCTTGATCAGTTTGGGTAGATACATTTTTACATACTGCTTCGCTAAAACTTTAATAAATGAGGACCAGCATTACACTGAAATACATACATGGCTATGCAAGTTTGGGACATAATGCTGAGTCACATTCTCATTGTGATCAGTGAAGAAATGCCAAGTTGAAAAAAAAATCTAAATTCTAAGTGTGTGACAGGCAAGGGAATGTACAGTGTATAACATAGGCAAACACATGAGCTAGGAAGCAGATGAGTACTAAGTGTTTTTCAGGGGTGGTCAACAAACTCACACATGTCTGTTCACTGCACTGATGGCAGACTCTACTACAATTTGCTTTCGCTAACCACATGGATGATGAGTAACGGTTTTGCTCAAATTCTGACAGAACCATATACAACTTCATAGGCAGGGGAAAAAACCACAAACAATTCACACACAAACACAGAGAATCAGAGACAGCGCCAATCCCCAGACAGCTGTGTAGCTTTCTCCGACCATGTCCATCTGTAGAAATGGCCTGGCTGTTTGCTTTGACCTGCTGGTCAAATTCTCTCAGAGGTGTTAAGATTCTCACTGGGGAGAGCAAATGTCTCAGGGCAGGGAGCAAATAAAGATGCTGTATTTGTTGCACATGAAAATCGCCACAAAAATTAAAAAAATATTGAAATAATTATATAGAGATACTATACAGATGAAAATTGTTTCTTCTTTAATTTCCTATATCCGCTTAATCCTGGTAAGGGTCGCAGGAAAACTGGTGCCCAGTCGGCAGAATGAGGTCCAAGGCAAGAACAATCATAGACAGGGCACCACTCCATCATAGGGCGCACACACACAGTGCAAATTAGCGACACTAATTAGCCAAAAGCAAGTCTTTTGACTGTAGGATAAAACCCACACTGACATAGAAAGCATAGAAAAGCCACACATAAAGGAAAAGGTTATTATTTTCATTTTAGACAAAATTGAGGCTAAACAAATCAGAATACATTTGTTTTGTGTTCAAAAGTTTCATTTGTACAGTTGTGTACTCATACTTACAGCCTCTCCAGCTGTTTAAGGTCCTGGAACGCTCCTCTTTCAATCACATTGATCTGATTGTTCTCCAAATGCCTGTGGAGCAAGAACAGCTTCATTATCCAAACCTATCTGCGTCTACAACACAATGATTACCTGATTTCATTTATTACAGAAAGATCCACTAAACCACACCCAGTCTTAATTTTGTTTCGTTACAACAGACAACATTAAGCTTATCTTATCTCTAAAACATCAATATCATGATTTATCTCTGTGATTGTAATGGTAAGAGGTGACAGGAACATGCTGGTGATGTCAGACATGCCTGTGAGGTCTTGGCATGCAGGTTCGGTTTGGCCCTCTACTCTGAACTCCATGTCACGTTACAGGGCCCCTAAAGTTTTCCAGATGCATTACAAAGGCACTACATTTCTTTAGCCAATTCTTGTTTAGATTTGCGTCTGTCTGAATTAGAGCCAACGTTCAGTGACATGCATGGGAAGCTCCAGCCATCTTCCACTGACTGATATTTCAGCACAATTATATGGGAAATCAGGAAGCAACGCCGGACTAAAATATCCAGAACCTCTAATTTGTAACTTTGCTCAAGCCTTTTAAAGAAAATGTTTACACACAAGACTGTTTTTCCTATAATAAAACGACACAGTAGATAAAGATATATTTCTTGCTATTTCTTGTGTAGAGTAGAGGAAAAACAGATTTTATGCACAAGATAGAGTGAAACGAGAAAATTAATTTACCCCGTCATCTGCAACAACAGCATTCTTTGCTGATAACAAACATATCATATAACTTTATGCCTGAATAAGAATCTAGCTTATTCATACAAATAGGGGATCATTCCCCTGCTGGTTTATGTATTGGCATTAAGAGTAATTTTTTTCAATCTCCTCCAGATGGGCTTTGGTGAGCAGTGAGGAATAATATGTTTCTTTTTGCTTCGGTTCTTAGCCACACGCCCTCAATGGTTTTGAAGTATTGTCTAGAAACATATGGGGCACAGGCAAGCACCTAGGCTTCACAGGGATGAAAATAGTGTGCTTGGGGGCGCTTGAGCTAATACACATGGTATTTAAAGAGTACGCTGTGTTATTCTTGCCCTTAGCGCTAACTAGGCACTAGTCTTATGGGAGACTTGGGGTCTGCACACCAAGCCCTTTAGCCTTTAACGTTTCAGCTGTTAATGTGTATGGGGAAGCTTGCTGCACATTATCACGGCTTTCCATAGTGATAAGGTCCTGTGTGGGTTTCCAGGGGGTCAGTGCAGATTTGTTATTGTTTAAAGATACACACTATGCCAGCCAGCCTCCGCTTGTCATCATTCATTAATTTTTTTCATGTTTATTTTTACCTAAATGCAACTCATGCTTTAAAGGCCCTTCATCAGGAGTTAAACTGCACAGAGAACTATGTGCTTAAAGCCATTAAGCTTCTGACATACTTGCTCTAAACACGAGACAAACTTGAGTGCACTGCACGGAATGGGGAGATCAGCTGTAAGTTCTTTGGGGTTGATTGAAACAACCGACATGTAAAGAGTGCACTCTTTGAATGTATAAAATAGAATAAAATGAAAGCGTAGTGGAACTATTAAAATTATTTTATTCGCATATCGAAGCTTCTTAGGAATTTGGTTTTAGAGCACAGGGACAACCACGGTACAGCACCCAAGAACAGAGACAGTTAAGGTTTGTACTCATAGACCCAGCAGTGGCAGCTTGGTAGTACAACGCTAGAACAACCAACCTTCTAGTTAGAGCATTTTACACTGGGCTACTTTTGTGTAAAGGCAAAATAACTAAACACACCCTGTTGTCTAATATGTGTCAGACTGACTTGAATGTGATCTCTGTATGCTTTATATTACTACAGGTATTAATACATAACAATGCTTTCATGTACAATACTTAGGACCTGTGAAACATTTTTAACAGATTTACACATATACATTTAAAATATAACCTGTATGTTTTGTGAAATACTTACAGAACTCTGAGGTTTTTGAGTCCAGAAAAGTCCACTTTTGTGATCCGAGTGATGTTATTCCTGTCCAAGTCACTGTTAAATAAAAAATGGAATAAAAAGAAATAATCACTATCCTGTTCATAAGATTTATCACAATCACACTACAAGGGTTAGACAATGAAACTGAAACACTTGTAATTTTAGTGTGGGAGGTTTCATGGCTAAATTGGACAAGCCTGGTGGC
>JAOUQT010000033.1:11542422-11554573 GCA_025769995.1 Xyliphius kryptos
CTCCGATAATGGCCTTCAGCTGTTCTGCATTGTTGGATCTGGCGTATCGCATCTTCCTCATAGAACCCATAGATTTTCTATAGTGTTAAGTTCAGGTGAGTTTGGACAATTAAGAACAGGGATACCATGGTCCTTAAACCAGGTACTTGTAGCTTCGGCACTGTGGAGGTGCCAGGAGATAATGGAAAATGAAATCAGCATCGCCCAAAAGTTGGTCAGCAGCATGAAGCATGAGGTGTGCTAAAACTTCCTGGTAGACAGCTGCGTTGACCTTGGATCTCAGAAAACACAGTGGACCAACACCAGCAGATGACATGGCTTCCCAAACCATCACTGACTGTGCAAACTTTAAATAAGACCTCAAGTGACATGGATTCTGTGCTTCTCCTCTCTTCCTCCAGTCTCTGGGATCTTGATTTCCAAAGGAAATGCAAAATTTACTTTTATCAGAGAATTCAACTTTGGACCGATCAGTAGCAGTCCAGTCCTTTTTGTCTTTAGATGATTCTAACACTGTCTTTTGTTCAAAAATGGCTTGATACAAGGAATGCGACAGCTGAAACCCATGTCTTGCACATGTCTGTTCTTGGAGGTTCTTGAAGCACTGACTTCAGCTGCACTCAGTGCCAAAGCTACAAGTACCTGGTTTAATGACTATGGAATCCCTGTTCTTAGGTGTCCAGCAAACTCGCCTGACTTTAACACTATAGAAAATCTCTGGGGTACTGTGAAGAAGATGCAGTATGCCAGACCCAACAATGCAGAACAGCTGAAGGCCACTATTGGAGCAACCTTGGCTCTCATAAAACTTGAGCAGCATTGCTGCAGTAATTCGGGCAAAAGAAGCCCCAACTAAGTATTAAGTGCTGTACATGCTGATACGTTTCATGTGCATACTTTTCAGTTGGCCAACATTTCTAATAATAATTTTTTTATTAATTTTTATGTTCCTTACTTTATTAGTCTAAAGTAATATTCAAATTTTCTGAATTTGGGTTTTTTTATTAGTTGTAAATCATTAAATCAAAAGAAATCAACTCTTGAAATATGTCAGTCCGAGTGTAACGTGTAAAGTGTTTCACTTTTTGAGTGGAATTATGAAAATAAATATCAACTTTTTCATGATATTCTAATTTTATGACCAGCACCTGTATGCGGACAAAAGTCAGACTTCCCTGGGTTATATAAAGGAAGCCCTAATAAATCATTCACACTCCTGGTCTATTCTTATCTACAACCTTGCACCAGACACTAAACCCGTAACCTTCTCTGCTTCTTTACTCTGGCAGTGAGATTTCTTTTGGCTGCAGCCGAGATAAAAGGTTAACCAGAAGGGGAGCTGAGGTTCTCTACATACCACAAAGGACAGCCTGCTCTGGTCCAATCCTCTTTTGTCACAGAAGGCTATTTCTAGTGTGAATCACATGACAATAGGCATGCCCGTGTGTGCCTCAAACCTTCTCCTGCTCTGTTTAATAACCGCCATACTGGAGCCTGTCTGTGTGCACTTTGATATATTTAAACTTTAAACAAACCCTGCTTGTGTAGTTAGGTGACCATAAACAGTAAATGTGCTATTTTAATTGGCTTCAGCAGTGCTATCTGTGTGACAGGAGGACTGACTTTAGAGAATTGTGGGCATTGTGTTCATTCTCTGAGCAGTTCACAGTCTCGGCCAAAATGTTGTTGTGGGTTAATCAAATGAGCATGCATCTGTCAGACACCTGCTTTTCTCTCTCTCTCTCTCTCTCTCTCTCTCTCTCTCTCTTCCTTTGACTATGTTTATTTTTAAACCCAATAATCAGTAATAGGCTTGATATGTGTTTCATTGTGGTTTGTATATATATATATATATATGTCTATCTGCGAGTACATGATACCTAGAAGCTGAATATGAACTACATGATATTTCTTTAATTGGGTTAGGTTTAGTAAATGAACAGTTTCCATTAATATATTAACAAATCAGAGAAATAATAAATCAGTGAACCAAAATTGTAAGAGAATATGTGAATAAGTAAATCAGAAAATCAAGGAATCAATGTAGAGTCTAGATTTCAAGCTGAGCCCTACTTTCTCATTCAGGCCAGGTTTTACCCCAACCCCCCCTTCCATCTTCCACCAACTGAAAGGGTCAACATAGCTGACATGAGTCAGATGTCAGCACATGCTTGCTGTCTCTCACCTACAAAGGGTTAAAGAGCACGTAAGGGGTTTGCTTACAGGATCGTATCAACATGTGTACATTAAACAAACAGAGGCAGATTTAACCTTTGCACACCATTTTGAAAACAAGTTATGGTGGTGTGTTTGCCAGTGCAACGTAGGGGCATGCTTATCTTAAGGGAATAAATCACAAGTGTGTTGTGAGTCTTGTTTTGTATTACAGTATTCCAACAGTCCAAATAGCCCTTTAAGGGGACAGGGCTGTGTAAGTAGGCTTGCAATAGAGCATAGTGACGGATCCCAAGAAACCAATGGAATGTGTGACATAGAAATTCATTGGATAGCTTAATTTTGCTTTTTCACTTTATATCTACTACATTTCCTTATATATATATATATATATCTTAAAAATGTCTGCTTTAAACATGGCTACTTCTTATTGCACTGCTACAGAATGCTTATTGATTGAAAAAAATGATCTACTGTATAGAAAAAAAACCTAAATAGAAATAGCCTTGATTTGTAGTGGGTTGGGAGCTTAGGACCTCCACTGATCCTTCCACTCCCCACATAAACCAGCACAGTTATTGATTTTAGGGCTTATATCACCTATATCACTATGCCTAAAGAATGTAGAGTTTCTCCACTAACCAATGTAGAAATACAACTTGAGTCTTATCTTTTAGTAATAGATTGCTTGTTAAACTACATTTTTAAATAAATATTCCTATCATGAACTGCTTACTTTAGCTGCATGTAATTTGCATGATTGCTGTATGGAAATGGTGCTTGGAGGTCACCCTGGTGAAGCTGCTGACTCGAAAATATAAGGAGACATCTCTAGAATGTTAAGGCACTGATGTGGAACTAACCTTCCCACCAGCAGCAGTTGTCCTTGAGCCAAGAGCCGCTCTCCTGATTGAAGTTGCTGACAAATGCTTTTTGCCTTTTTGATGGAAGAAGCTGCCATGTGACCTCTGACCTACTGTACCTCACCCCACTGAGATTAGTTTAGATGAAGACGGAAAAATACCTAAGCTTTCACACACTTGGAATATTACCATAAAGGACTAAAAAGCAGTGATGATCAAACAATGGTGGTGACGGGTGATGCACAACAGCTTCTCTGTGACTGGGATCAGAGTTTAAGCATGCAGTAATAATGATTTTTCTATAATCACCCGATATTATTGTGTGAAACTTCACTAAATTTTCTATTTATTAATATCAACAATACTGTGCAAAATTACAGGATTTTTTATAGGGGATTAATCAGCATTAAAAAGTAAGGCCTTAAATGGCATTAAAATGCATTAAAATTGATTTATACCAATGTGATATCGACGTCCGATTTTGGGAGGCCATTCGTGTTCAGTCACCAGTCTTGACTCACATATAGGCTAGGCCATAGGGTTCAATATGACTTTGGTCTACCCTTTGCAGCTAGAACAGATTGAACTATACTTAGAAAGGCTGTCCACAAGGTTTAGAAGTGTGTTTATATGAGTTTTTGACCATTTTTCCTGAAGTGCATTTGTGAGATCACACACTGATGTTGGACAAAAAGGCCTGGCTCGCAGTCTCTGCTCTAATTTATCCCAAAGATGTTCTATCATGTTAAGGTCAGTGAAGTTCATCCACACCAGATTCTGTCATCCATGTCTATAGACCTTGATTTGTGCACTGTTGCATAGTCATGTTGGAAGAGGAGAGGGCCAGCATTCATACATGATCATGGAACTGACTGAAACACCTGATTATGATAATTTGGGTGAGCAAATACTTGTAATTAAAAATGTTAAATTATGTTAAAAGAAGCAATAAATGATATTTGCTGATGCCTGCATAAACCCTGAGATACTGTAAAGAGAAGATAACTTCACAAATCTTTCTATTTAAAAATATAAGTAAACAATTATAAATTAGGTGCTATGTGTACAGTTTAATCAGTGGGTTAGAGACGGTAAGATATTCTGTTTTTGAGGAATTTTTTGTATTTTTTTTCTTCATTGTGTTAATTGTCTCAAACACGGACTCTTATGTAATATGCTGCTTTCTTTAGAGAAATAGAAAACATTGTAAACAATCACTATAATTATACGTAATGCAGGAAGCAGTTTTCTAAAGTGAAACTAGACCAATGTGTAGATGAAAAACTTCAAACTGTAAGGTGTTTATTTCAGAATTTAATTACAAACTTAGTGCGTGCATTTAAAAAGCACATGCTAATTATAAAAATTCATATGCAACTTTTACTGGGTGAATTTGTCCTTTATTAATGATAATAATGAATTATTATCTTTTAATATGAATATCATGATTAACTAAATTCTTCACAGAGACCTTTGTGTCTTTTTGAGTTCTTTTAATTGCAATCCAAAAACAAACCACTACATTTTATGAGTTCTAACTTCTCTTTGACATACGATAATGCAATCTGCTGCATTACCTTGAAACGTATCTCTGGGCTGATTCTCGGCTCGATAATCATTCTGGACTAGATAAGATTAATGGAAATTTACAAATCAGTGTAGTTCGATTAAATCATGGAAGTCATGGAATAAGACACTGAAACACATCAACCATAACTTGTGTGAATATGGAGATAAAAACCATTGTAACAGACTTGGGCTATTGGAAAACACAAATCCTGACATCCTAAACACCGAAGGCAAAATCCAATCTTCTAGTATTGCGAATACTTTGATGTGTGTATACTGAGCGGGTCATATGACTCTTTGGATATAGATGAAATATGACTGATAAGATTTACTGCTATCCAGAGTTACACAGGGTTCAATAGGTCCAAAATGTGTGTCCCTGGCATAATCCATATAAAAGAAGCAATGTAGGATTCACTTTCGGATCAATTGTAAGCGATCTTATTGGGTAGGAGCGGCTCATTATTCAGGACAGAAAATTCCATTAAAAGTTCATCTCTGATTTATGGTGTTGCAAAGAAATGACAGTTCATCACAACATTGGGGGAATGCCAGATAAAGTCAGGGGCTTTCTTCCTTGCCCTAATTTAGATATTGAATAAACATCTCCAGCTAGAATAAAATTGCAGGTACAGTTGAGCTGCTAATTCACAAAATGAAGTATGCTTAATGCTCCTTTAAATACTATTTATTGTTAAGGTTTACACGGTTAATTCTACTTCAGCCTCTGAACTCTGTGTGCTTGAGTATCATAGCTCACCATTTAGACACTTTTCTTATAATTGCACTATTTGCTCAATAATTTCTTAATATTATTTAATCTCAAAATTCCCATTGCATCTCCATCCCACCCCGTCCCAAAGTCTGTTTAATTTTTTGTGCAAACCTATTATGGTGCATTTTGGGAAAAAACAATTTTAAATGTTGTATATTGAATTTAATTTTCTATATTGTTTTCATAATTTGTGAGGATTAACCGAACTACATTTCATGTTGCAATAACTAAAGCAAAAGATATTTTTTTAAAAATGCAGTCGCTAGGTAATAAATACCTTCTGAAGATAAAGCATGGCCATTTTCATATTTTGGCAATTGATTTACTATAAGTAAACAATCATATCTCTAAGGATATTATGGATAGTATAAAATGCAGCCAATACACTCAAAAGTGCATCCACTTCCTGCTTGGCATGCTCGGCTCTAACCTTTTGCACCTAATCCTTATCTTAGTATTCCTGGCATTGTACATTGATTAGAGTTCTACAGAATTTAAGGGCGTCGGATCGACTTGAAGTTTTTCTGGATGTGGATTTCTTCACTGTCTAGGCAATAGTGAAAGATAACAGTAGATTGAGGCTAACTGTATTATTGCAACAGTGCAGGGTTATGTCCTGATCAGACCAGCATTGCAACAAAAATAAAATGGAGTAGGAACAAAAATATGCAAAACTGAACTATGATATGACATAGTTTCTTAGATCCAGAAATATACGGACAGTTATGTGCAGACATTTTGGTTGAGTTTTTATTTATTTATTTATTCCATATCTAATGATTATATTAAATGACTATAAATAATTATTAAATTATTACAGTACTTCAGAAGATTGCAGCCAGGATAGCTCAGAATTTAAAGCAAGATGCGGTAAAAACCAGGAGCATTTGTTCCGGGGATCAAATTCCTGGGTAGGGCTGCAACATGACGATTGGTTGGCGAGAAACCAAAAAATAATTTAGCTAAATGGGAAACTTGCGTCAGAAAGGACATCCATTGTTAAACTTGTGCTAAATCAGTTTTGCTGATGAATGATCCGCTGTGGTGACTGATAATTGGTGCATGACAAAAGATGTTTACATAACAGAAGATGCTTGTGTATCTCAGAAAATTAGTGTATTGCAAAAGTTAAGCATCTAAAAGCTTCATATTTTATATTCTATAGACCTAAAGTGACATTTCAAGCATTGTTAATTCAGTATGACCTATAGATAAAGTCCAGTACCACATATTTTAAATATTTGATTTATTTGTTTGCGTGATATATTAGTCAAACTCTATACTATATACTGTATATCTCTTGGTCTAGTTCAACACTTTTACAGGCTCCACAATTACAAGGAATACTGCTGACGAGTTTTGATATCCTTCACACAGAAAACCATAGAAGGTCATAACTGAAAAGGATGTCTGTTTCCAGAATACATTATCAAACATATTAATTGGAAGTTGAGTGAAAGGAGGCAATTTGGTAAACAAGTTGATTGTCAGGAATAGTTGAAGGTATAAATTGAGCCTGGTGTCAGTGCATAGAGACATCTCTAGATGTCAGTGTTCTTAGATGAGATAAGTAGAAATTGGTTAATATATATTTCACATATTTACGATATGTAGAGTAAAAAGTGCTGTGGATTGTGAAACACCAAGCTACGACTGACAGGGTAGCCACATATTAATGTGATGTCTGGACATTGAATAAAGAGGAAGAAAAATGCATTCAGGTTTTTTTAGAACAAGTGCATCTGGAAATTGTTGAGGAGCTCATGGACAAAGGCAATGGTGTACATGCAACATGAGACAGCGGCCATTGCAGAAAGCAGACTCATGCATGCAGTCAACCATCGCAATTCGATGACAGTGTATGACATGATGTGCCTTTTACATATTTTCTAAAAGTACATGACATTTTCTTTCCTACATAATAGAATTACATAATAGCACTTATGATGATACACAAAAATGACTGGGAACAATACAGACAGCGTGAAGGATGATTTATAAAAATTAATTAAAAGAACTTGTTATATATAGTTATAAAAAATAGTTATAAAAATAAGACTATTATAGTGATTTTGAATAGCATGGCCTACCATAAAACACTTCAGTACTATTGTTTTAATGATTGCATCATGTGAGCGTCTGCTATGGCTGCAGACTGCTGATGAGTAACCCTGCTCTACTTCTTTCTTCATGAAGGAATCAGATTCATTTCCTCATCTGTAGAAGTGTGTCACTACGATCAATTACTTCATGCTCTTTGCATTTTTTGAGTCTCAGTTGTGTCTTGTAGTAGCCTGAAACTAAAAAGTCCAGAATTTTTTTTCTTTGGTGCAGCTGCGGTTGCATAGCCACTATGGATATTTTTTCAGCTGTTACAATAAAGTTGAGTCCTCTGGTTTTAGGGGATATAATTTGGACATGGTCTGAGTTCATGTGCATCATGTAGCAACAGGTGAAAGGAAGTGCAGTGGAGAGCGGGGTTTCACTGGTGGTATGCATTCAGCATTAACACAGATGACTAATCCCTTGCATTAAACCGCATAACCAGGCTTAGCCCATCTTAGTTCCCTTTGCCCATCACTTAGTACTTCCTGTCTGACTTTAGCAAACTCTTGATGATAGAAAAATACAAATGCATCTTGACAAATTAGCATCTGTACATTGTGTTAAAGCTAGTATGGGGACTGATATATTTAGACTTACACACTGTATGATATGATAGAATGTCTCTCCTTTCTTAGATTTTCATCTTAAATTCAGCTTGCTCAGTAAGCTGCTGTAAAAGAGACAAGCAAGACATAACTAACTGAATTTATTTTAGTTTATAAAGTAAAAAAATGCATTTGCTTTGGTTACACAAATTTTCCTATCATTATGCTTCATCAACAGATCTCATATCTAACAATAAAAAGTGCTAATCCCACTATACTATGAGAATATATAGTTTTATAGCACATTGTACTTTTAGCATAGATACGCAAATAAACACATATTAGAAACTATGTGTTATGGGCTTTCTATTGATTTGCTTGAACACTGATTGTTTTAAAAAGAATTATAGACTGTTTAAGACTACTTGTTAGACTATAATTTAGATGCATCATATCTAAATAGACATCACCTGTCAATATCATTAAAAACAAAAAAAGGGAAAATATAACTCATTTTCCCATAATAATTAGGAAATTTGTTAATAGTGCAACTTCCCTATTGAATATGTGACTTGTAGAAAATCACTTATATTTCATAAGGCTGATTGTGTTTAGGTCTCAGGGTTGCGTGAATGTTGTGACATGAATTAGAAGCTTGAGATTTACACAAAAATGCAAAATTAATATACAGGGTGGGACATTTATATAGATACATACAGATTTGTATTTGTATGTCTTGCACAGTCGTCAGATGGATTTTAAGCCATTCTTCTTGCAGGATAGTGGCCAGGTCACTACGTGATGCTGATGGAGGAAAACGTTTCCTGACTTGCTCCTCCAAAACACCCCAAAGTGGCTCTTGATACATCACAAAGACTTGCTGTCTTGGTCACAGATGCGCCAGCACCAACAATTTGTCCACTCCATCCTGCCTGTTCTGTCTTCTTCACCTTTTTCCACACTCCCCATTTCTCTGGACAGTTTATCCCAAGTACCTGAACTCCTGCACCTTTGTGACCACTTTTCCCTGTAGCCTGACAGTTCTACCTTCCTCCCTCTCATTCACACACATGTACTCTGTCTAACAAGTTTTGACTTTCATTTTTTCTCGGACACGCCTCCACCAATCCAAGTTCTCTTCTAGCTGTTTCTTTTCTCACTACAGATCACAATGTCATACAAATAGATGATTTCTGTCTAACCTCATCTGTAATTCTGTCCATCACCAGAGCAAACAAGAAGGGGCTGTGAGCTGATCCTTGATGCAGGCCCACCTTTACTTTGAAGCTATCTGTCATTCCTACTGCACATTTCTCTACTGTTATTCTATTCTCATTCATGTCCTGCAGCAATCTAACGTACTTTTCAACCACTCCGGACTTCCTCATACACCACCTCCCAGTTCCTCCCTCAGCACCTTATCATAAGCTTTCTCTAAATCCACAAGGACACAGTGTGGTTCTTTCTGAGCTTCTCTATAGTTCTCCGTCAGCATTCTCGATGCAAATTCTCTTTCTTGCCATGAAACCACACTGCTGCTCAATACAGTCACTGCTTGTCTAAGCCTTGCTTTGACAACTCTCACCCAAATCTTCATTGTATGGCTTATGCATTTTATGCCCCTAAAGTTTTTACAACTCTGCACATCACCCCTGTTCTTATAAATCGGTACAAGTACACTTTCCCTCCATTCCTCAGGCATCCATTTATTCTCAAAATTCTCATCGAATAGTCTAGTCAAAAACACCACTCCCACCTCTCCTACACATTTCCATACCTCTACCAGTATGTCATCAGGTCTGACTGCTTTTCCCTTCTTCATCCTGTTCAAAGATTTCCTTACTTCATCCTTGCCAATCTTTGCTATTTCCTGTTACACATTTTCGATGCCTACTACTATTTTTCCCTGTTATTCTCTTCATTCATCATCTCCTCAAAATATTCTTTACATCTTTCTCTCTCTTCTCTACATTTGCCTTTTTCCTCTTTCTAATCAAAATGTCCTTCTGCAATACTACCTTACAGTCTCCAATCTCTTTTAAGCAACCTTGTACACACAGGATGTAGTCTAACTGTGTGCTCCTGCCTCCACTCTTGTAGGTCACCTTCTTTGAAAAATATGTGTTTACCACAGCCATTTCCATCCCCTTTGCAAAATCCACAAGCATCTGTCCTTCTATGTTCCTTTGCTTAACACCAAACCTGCCCATCACCTTCTTATCTCCTTTGTTTCCTTCACCAACATGCCCATTGAAATCTGCACCAATCACCACTTCATCCTCTCTGGGAATGCTCTCTACCACTTCATCTACCAACCTCCAGAATCTCTTTTCTCCTCCAACTCACATCTAACTTGTGGTGCATAGCCGCTGACAACATTTACCATTATACCTTTAATTTCTTACTTCAAACTCTTCACACTATCTGACACCCTTTTCACCTCAACAACAGTCTTTGCATAGTCGTCCTTCAAACCCACCCCAACTCCATTTTTCTTCCTATTCACGCCATGTAAAAAATGCTTTGAGCCTTACTCCCCTTCCACTTTGTCTTATGTACACACAAAATATCCACCTTTCTTCTTTCCATCATATCAGCCAGTTCTCTACCTTTCTCTGTCATTGTCCCTATGTTCAGAGTTGCTACCCTCAATCCTTCACTCTTGACTCTCCTGTTCTCTCCTTTGTTCTTCTTCGGCAAACAGTAGCCTAATTTCCGCCAGTACCCTGTTTGCCACCAGTACAGGTGGCGGTCGTTGCTAACCTGCTCCCCGATTGATCTGGTATGTAGTAACATTGATTAATTCACATCGATTTCTTGGCAAATATTTTACACCGGATGCCCTTCCTGATTCAACCCTCACCATTTACCCGGGTTTGGGACCGGAACTTGAAATACACTGGCTTGTGCTATCTAATGGCTGGTTTAAATATATTGTACAAACTTGATTCCAAAAAAGTTGGAATTAAAAACAGAATGCAATGATGTGGAAGTTTCAAAATTTTATTTAGATTAGAACATAGATAACATATTAAATGTTTAAAAATAAGAAAATTTATTAGGATCACATAATTAAAAATTATGTGATTTTAAAATGTATGACAACACATCTCCAAAACGTTGGGACAAGGCCAAGAGAAAACCTGGGCCTAATCCAAATGTTACAGCAAAGCCTGTTCTATTTAATCTGTAGCCACAGAAATCTGCATTCAAAATACATTGCATTCGAGCTGTTTTTGATGTATAATGAAGCCTATAGTAGTGATTTATGTAACCTTTTGTATTGAAACAAGTGTCCAGATTGCTTCAGTATCCTCTTGCTATTTCTACTTCATGGTCATTGACTTTCTTGTTTCTGCTTAAAAGTGGATAATAAAAGACAAAGAAATTATGAAAAGAATCTGCAATGTGTTTCATGGAGCTTGTAAGCGTATGTAATGCAACAATTTTGTGCTAAACATGCAGCAGAATCCTTGAATTTTGTAGTAAACTGCAGGACAGATGCGGTTCTTGGCATTTATATTTAGCTCTTTTCCCCTTTTATAAGTGTGAGGTAGACTTGCGTGAAATCTAGTTGTATAATCTTTGTATGACTAACCACTGCAGCAAACCTACATTCGCATCACTGTCAGAACTAAAGTAGAAGCCAAACACACACAGACAAAACTAAATTGCCCATGGAGTGCTGCTTATAATAAGAATAATAGCCTTGTGCATAATTCAATTACCCAGAGGTTCACTGTTGAAGGTGTGTGGCTGTGTGATAAGCCAGCTTTTTATCACGTCCTGTGTCTGGGCACCAACGTGTCTCTGTGCTACTAACAGAAGCAGAAATGCTTTAGTGAAAGAGTGGACCAGAAGGGTTATGGCAGTCATTGCCTTTATTATCATTTTGTCCTTTGGGAATAGTAGAGCATTCAGGTAATCATCTTCTATTGTGTGGGATTCGTGAGAGTGGGCTGTGATGAGATCTAACCTATTGGTCCTGTTCTGAATATTGGTACAACCTGGCCTGCCTTCCTATCTGCAGGGAAACAGCAACAATGTCAATCATAAAAAAATCTGAGTTTCCTTTTTTTCATTCATTCATTCATTTTCTATACCCGTTTAATTCCAGT
>JAOUQT010000033.1:11574339-11597466 GCA_025769995.1 Xyliphius kryptos
ATCCCTCTGACCACTGTGCAAGACTTGTATGTGTCATTCCCAAGACGAACTGACGCTGTATTGGCCGCAAAAGGAGGAACTACACCATACTAATACATTTTTGTGGTCTAAATCCAGGTGTTTCAGTTTCATTGTCTAACCCCTGTAGCTGTAAGTGTCTATTAACAAGCATGTCTGATGTTGGCTCATCCCAAAAGCAATAAAACAACTTAAAAAGAGAAATCCCCGAAGACTTGGACCGCAAGAATATGGATTCTAATTCAAGTAGTCTTCACTCATGAGAACAGTGGTTATATAGGACAGCAGAGATTTAAAGCTGGTACTGAAAGATTTGTATCTCACGCATACAACAAAGAGGTTAAATACACTCACCGGCCACTTTATTAGTAACAACTGTTCAATTGCTTGTTAGCAGAAATATCTAACAAGCATCACATGACAATCACATGGGCTACACTCAATGCATTTAGGCATTATAGGTCAAGATAGCTTGCTGAAGTGCAAACCGAGCATCAGAATGGGCCAGAAAGGTGTTTAAGTGACTGTCTGGGGATTTTTAGAAACTGCTGGAATATTCACACACAACCCTCTTTAGGCTTTTCAGAGAATGGTCAGAAAAAGAGAAAATATCCAGTGACCAGCAGTTGAGTGGACTTAGATGCCTTGTTTGGTCGTTTGTTTATTGATTACTTAACGTCATCTTCTGCACTGATGGCCATGTTCACGACAAGAACGCAGGTTTAATTTAGCACCTCCAATTCATCTAGCTTGCACGTGACTGTGAGACTTTGGGAGGAACCCGGAGTTTCCAGACACGGTGAGAACATGTAAATTCCACACAGAAAAAACCCAGGTCACCCCATCAGGGTCCATCTAGCAGTGAGGCAAAAACACTATCCACTGCGCCACTGTGCTGCCCGATCATTTGCAGACTAGCTAGTGAAAATAGAAAGGCAAGAGTAACTTGATTATTAAATAACTCGGGGTTCCATCATTTTACTAGCATGGTGTACCTAATCAAGTGCCCGGTGAGTGTATACAAAAGAATACCAATCTTTTTTTTTTTTTTTTGTGTACACTGAATGAACACAGGTCGGGGAAGAACAGCTGGATCATGTTACCCTGCTTAATAAACAGTGAACCGTAACATCAGGTAAAAAAAGACTTGCACAGCTGCTTGAAATGTTTACTGTACCAAAGCTTGTAAGAGGCAGAGCAAATCCTTTAGGGAAAACACACACACACAAATATGTAAATGTATGTACTATATGTGTGTGTGTGTGTGTGTGTGTGTTGTATATAAAATATATAGAATATAAAGAATATATGCTTATGGAGCAAGCACAAGAAAAATGCTGAGTCACCGTTGAAGCAGAAGCCATGTTTTGGGTCTGCAGGGGAAAATAAAAAGGAGAAGAATCAGAGCAGATGGGTAACTAGTGTGTTGCTGGATGCTCTGACATCTGGTGAAGCACAATGTGAACCATCATCACCTCCCATGATTGCTCGACAGTACAGTACACCATCCCTGATTGGGACATGATCAACGTCCATCAACGTTTCCATGATATGCATCATGGTATTTAGGAAATAAAACACTGGATACAAAATATTCCCAATATCCGATCAGCTTTACTGTCACTGAGAAAATATTTTACTATCAATATAATACTCTGTGATACTAAAGATACTCTCAAGAAAGGTTAAAGTGCATCATGCAATATATTATTCTATATAAAAAGAGGGGTCACAGGCCAGCCGGTGCCCACCCGGCAACTCTGGCTGCAAGTGCAAGAACATCCCTAGATTGGGCGCCATTGCATCATAGGGCACAAACACACAGTTACACACATACAAACAAAGGGCTAATATAAAGACACAAATTAACCTAGCATGCATGTCTTTGGAATGTGGGAGGAAACCAGAGAACCCTGAGTCCACGCAAACGTGGAGAGAACATGCAAACTACACACCGAAATTTCTAGAGTCATCCCACCGGGGGATTGAACCCAGATACTTCTTGCTCTGAGGTACCACAAAGAAGACTCAAGATGAGAAATATGAACGAGCAGCGGTTAAAATAGTAGGTACATGGCTGTAAGGCATAAGCTATACACCTGAGACACATGAGGAGATAGTGTGTGTGTGTGTATGTGTGTGTGTACTCACGCTGCAGTGTGTTCTCCAGCTGGGTGCCAGCCTGCAGAAGATTGTAATAGCCCTCCATGTCTCTATAAGGTTGCTGAGGAGACTCTGGGCCCATTACCTAGCCGTGCTTCTGGGATGAAGACTACACTGCAGGGTTTTCCTGAATTTCACATCCTTCTTACACCCGATTCTTTACCAAGCCTAAGGCTGGACCACGGCTGCTCTCCTGAGAATCACTTCAAATAAGACACACTGTGTAATCCAGCTTCTCCAGATCAGGGTGCAATTTAGGAATAGTATAACCATGCATACAGACACCGCTATGACCGGGCCAGAGGTCACACTATTTCTAGCTCACCCTATGTCAAGCGCAAGTACACAAAGGATAATGAAAAGAAGTGCTAGATTGTCCTGTCCAGAACTGTAACGACTTCTCTATGTGGTGCCAGTCCATAATAGCTCTCTTCCTTGTTATTACACACCTCTGCCTCTGTCTCGCTGGATGAGAGTGCGTCAATGCTGCAGCTCTGTGTGAGGCTGATGAGACTCTAGCTCCAGGCCCCTCCCTGCACTGCTGTCTCAAATTCGCTCATTGGTCAACCTGGCATAAAGGGAAAGGCAAAAAGTTCTCCAGTGCTGCTGTGTTATGACAGTGGAGGCGTATGTATCGGTCAGTCAGCTACACTAATACTTATGCATGTATTAAAACATCTCATCTCTATCTGCGTTCATTCACTATCAGATAACAACATGTCACTAGTTTACTGTAAACATAATCTGACATGTAAAGCAATAACATTACAGTTTCTACACATTTATCACCAATCACTAACCACAGACTATATTTATAACAGCTGCTCCTCACTCATAGTCATTTAAAGCTTGGAATATAAATGTATATGTGGATACGATGCAGCCAGGAAATATTAACTGCAGTGTATGCTGATGGAAATAGCCAGAAGGACGTCTAAGTGTGTGTGTGTGTGTGTGTGTGTGTATACATACATATAGGGGTTAGACAATGAAAGTGAAACACCTGGTTTTAGACCACAATAATTTATTAGTATGGTGTAGTATGGTTTGATCGTCCAATTTAGCCATGAAACCGCCCACACTAAAATGACAGGTGTTACGGTTTCATTGTCTAACCCCAATCTAATGTCCAATCTTTCATTGAGGTACAGTGGTATTAAAGATTTTATTTTATTAAGACTATTATGCATTTGCTAACCTAATATCGTTGCTCCTCAGATTTTAACAACATTTCATTTTTGTTTGTTGAAAGATGCTTTCATGTTGAAATACTAATATTTTAATGGTTTACAAACCCAATACAAATAAAATAAAACCCCCATATTAAATTTATTACACTACACTTTCATGTTCAAACTGATAAACTTTCTTGTTTTTTTTTTTTTTTTTACAAATATTTCACTCATTTTGAATTTGATACCTGCAACACATTGCAAAAGAGTTGAGACGGGACACGTTTACCACCGTTTTACATCACAGTTCCTTTCAACAACACTCAATATATGTGTTTGGGAACTGAAGACACTCATTGTTGAAGCTTTTTACAGTTGCTCAACAGTTCTGAATCTCCGTTGTTGTATTTTGATTTTCAATGTGAGACAGGTCTGGACTGCAGGCGGACCAGTCTAGTACCTGCAATCTTTTACTACAAAGACACACTGTTGTAACACGTGCAGAATTTGGCTTGGCATTGTATTGCTGAAATAATCAGGCATCAAACTTGGATAGCAGCATATGTTGCTCCAAAACCTGCATATACCGTTTAGCATTAACGGTGCCTTCACAGATGTGCAAGTTACCCATTTCATGGACACCAACAAACCCCTATACCATCAGAGATGCTGGTTTTTGAACTGATAACAATCCAGACAGTTCTTTTCTTTTAAAGGGGCAGTTGTAGGTTAAGGAACCAGCCGACAAGTCATGTGTGTGTTTTACTGCACGGATGGGTTAAATGCAGAGGACCAATTCCGCTGTGTGCAAACATAGTGGCAAAAATGTATCACACTTGACTCACTCACTCACTCACAATTGGTTTGAGGTATGTGGGCAGGTTTGCACCTGGTAATGGGTCAGTGATAACAGTCACCTTCTGTGATCAAGTTTTAATGGAGATATGGGTCAAGAGCATATTCATATCAAACAAAACTGCGGTTGGTATAATTGGATATGGCATGTTTGTCATAGAAGATGAGTGAGTTTGAATATTTCAGTAACTGCTGATCACTCAGAACAGTTGAAAGGGGTTGTGTAGCTGCAGGATTATATCGCAACCAAGCAAGCGCCACACCTAATTTTCTATTTTTATTCCAGAATGGTGCAGACAAATACAAAAATTCTAAAGAAGTTCTTAGTTTGCAGACAGAAATGCGGTGTACACAAATAAGGTCAGAGGAAAATGGATTGAGAATTAGAAGAAACTAAAGCGAATATCCACTATTTGCCTGTTTAGTTAAGCATCACAAGAAAATGGTGGTGGAAACCTTGTGTAGACATGGTGAGTAAGGAGTTTAGGATGCCACAGCTTATACTGTGTGTGGGTGTCTGCATGCATGAAGGTCTGTGTCATGTTCCAGTGTAATTTAAGAAGTAACTTCTGTAATGATTGTTGTTGTAGTAAAAGTGAAGAAGGAAAGACCGTGTCCAGAGAAACAGCACATTGTAGCTTATCTTAAATTGATGTACCTTGCAAATATCCATTATACTATTCCTACTGTTTTTACTGCGGTGCTGATATCCAAGCTTTAACTAGCGGATTGTATTTAGTGTATTGAAAGATGATGTGTATACGGTGTGAATGCTGATGAAATGTTCACACGTGAGTCTGACATTTGATTTAACATGGGCATACACCAGAGGACTTTTACAATCTTAGCAACTGAGCTCCTCACACATTTAATGGCTTTTTTTCCATCACAGATGTTCACGCACTGTAAGATTCATGAAGGATGGGCTATTAGAGGGGATCATATAGCTGAAGGTCATTGCGTAGCAGACGTTAGAGACGCCAAGACTGCAGCAGACATTAGATATTTGTTACGAACCCACGCTGCCATACTATGATCATATATAATGAACGATTGTGTTTGAAATCATTTGGAAATTTCTTAGCTTTGATGTGTAATCTATGCTGCAGAAGCTGTCAGGCTGTTCTAGAGCAACCGTGGTGTCATCATGTGCAACACTGCAGTGCTATGTGTACTGCTTTCGTGATATGGGCTGAGTCACCTGGCTTGATGAGAGTCAGGAAAATGTATTATTTTTTTTTTCTGACTATTTTGGCACAGTAGGATTTGATCTTCTGCCGGTGAGAAGTTTTATGTTGGTTTTCCACTATAAACAAGCTGACGTGACATCCTTTTTAAACAGGGACACAATGGTCTCCATGGCCACACATTTACTTAAGCATTTCCATATCTCCTTCCCTTCCTTAGTGGTGTTAAGCTTGGGGAAAAAAAAACAAAATACAAATAAGAATGTGCATGTTTGTTATTCAGGTAGATATTATGGCCTTATTGTATTTGAAATGCAATGAACTTGGACATTAGAAATATCTATAGAATAGAATATCTTTGGCAGGGAAATGAGTAAAATATTGAATTTGCATCTTGTATATTGCCTGTGCTCTTCTTTTTTAGCTGTCTAGACCTTGGTTACTATGCACAATGCCCTCATGTATATATTGCCCCTCTGGTGTGATGACAGTAGAAATAGTAATTCAGTGTTTATGCTTCCTGTATTCAAGCCTCTGTATTTTGTCTATATTTTAAGCAAAGCCTCTGGGATTCAGAGATGTATGCATTTGTGTGTTTAAGCACTCATGGATCTATATCCAGTGCTCACTGTGAACAAAAAGGGGATTAAGCATCAAATAATTGATTCCATCAAAAATCTTGCCCTAAAGGGTTAACTTTTACTGTGAGTCCTAAATCTCGAATAATCGTTCTCTGACTCATTAACCATTATTCTTAATGATGATCTGAATTTTGTGCAGGATAGTGCTGTGGCCTCAAAAGAGGACCCGGGCTAGATCCCCAGATTGGGTGACCTGGGAGTGTGCATGTTCTCCCTGTGTTCACATGGGTTTGGTTTAGGTGCTCCGGTTTTCTTCCCACAGTCTAAACACATGCTTGATAGGTTAATTAGAAATGCTAACTTGTCATTAATTTGTGTATATATGTGACTTTGTGTATGATTTGAGACTTTGTGTATGATGTCCGAGTATGAGCGTGTTCCTGTCATTAGAAGAGCCACTGGTGCTGATGACGACGTTAAACAGTAAATATTAAAAACTAAATAATTTTGTCACAGTCACATGTCATATTTAGTCACACAGTTAGTTAATGATCTGTATTTTCAGTCTTAAAAATATTTTTTTTATTTGTTTAGCCTGTGATATAATTATTAATGTACAATGG
Organism: Xyliphius kryptos; assembly: GCA_025769995.1. Lineage (NCBI taxonomy): Eukaryota > Metazoa > Chordata > Actinopteri > Siluriformes > Aspredinidae > Xyliphius > Xyliphius kryptos. Next base: position 11,580,939 of record JAOUQT010000033.1, read on the forward strand.
GTCTCATTTATAAGATATTTAATATGGTTGCGTGTAAATGTTCTAGGGCAAATGAAACTAAAAATGGGCAGATGATTTTTCACACTTGTTTTCTTTACTTACGTGCTGCAGGCGTTAATAAATCACGTGAGAATTATTAAGTGTCTTCGCTGCGTAGCTGATACAGATATAGTGAAAATCTGAAAAGCTCCACAGAGCAGAGAAAGCACAATATTTTCATAAATGGTAAAACAGAAATGAATGTTTATCTAAACCTTTTATAAATATTATACAATATTACTATGTATTCACTACATAGTGAATGTAGTGGTCAGCCGTGGCTTAATGGATAGGGTAAAGGGCTGAGGACCAAGAGATTGCTGGTTCGAACACTCTAGGCAAGTCATGGCTGAAGTGCCAGTGAGGCACCCAACCCCCAACTGCTCTTCGTGCGCATCAGTAGAGTCTGAACTCTGCTCCAGGTGTTCAGCCTTGGATGGGTTAAATGCAGAGAAAGAATTTCCCTACGGGGATCAATAATGTGTCAATTATTATTAATTATTATTACTATATTTATACACATTTAGAATTAGTTGTATAAACAGATTTAGTTCAGTATTAATTATATAGGGTTTTTTTTTTTTTTTTTTTTACAGTGACACTTTGTAAAGGGGTTGTTGTACGGTATATAAATATGAATTTTAAGTTATTTTCAACCCCTAATGAGCAAGCCCGATGGCAACAGTGTCAAGATAAATCTTCCTGAGATGATAAGGTGGAAATTCATCCTCATTTGGGTTATAACGGATTACAACCTGAGTCTGGGCGGAGTATATAAATTGACCTTCCGGGTGGTCCAGAAGGGTTTTTAGAGGAAAGGTCAGCTATTTTAAATGTATTATGTCTCGTGTAATTGCACTTGTGACAGATTTATGAATAAATTAGTTCATATGCATCTTGATAAATGGGGACTGTTTTCCTTAATGAAATATGATTGCATGTGAGACCATAAATTTTGCGTATGGCAGTTTTTTATTTTGGCTGCAGCTTGATCTTGTGTTGGTTTTTACTTCTGCAGACATTTTACATTTAACTAATGTTTAGATTGAGAGTAGAGCTTTTAAACTGTTATAATGGGTTATATAGTTCAAATTTGTGGCCTATTTATTTATTTATTTATTTATTGTTGCACGAAAATCAAAACTGACGTTAAAATGTTTTAGTCTAGATGTATATTTCTTTATTATTGTTATTATTGATGCTGTATTTAGAATCAGTGTTTCCAGATGAGTAAGGCTGATGAAAGCAGGTGCACTGGTAAAAGCAGGTGCACTTGAGGTTTGCCAGAGTCTCGAGGTCATTGTTTGGATTGGTCATCATTTGTGAAGCCAGACTGGATTAAACCAGCAAATTTGCAATCTAAAAAAGGTTGCTGCACGTGTGACACACCCACACTCCAACCTGCTTAGTGCATGAAAGAAATGCACACAATGCATTTTCTAACGGACGGCAGTCTGTCTCCGGGTCATGTGAGGTGGTAAATATAGAACAATATGGGTTCAATGTAAAGCTCTGCGTTTAGTAAATTAGTTCTCTGTTGGTATTATGTTCTTAAAGTGAAATGTGGTGTTGTTTTAGGACATAATTAATGGCAAAAATTCTCATTTGAATAATCAGTCCATAAAATATTACCCCAAAATTCTGAACATGCCAGACAAGCCTTAGTAACATTTTGGTTTGCAGTGAATTTTACCTTCTCCCATGGGTACCATTATTAAGAAATTGTAATATATTGTACGTTGAACTTGGCGGCATTTGATAACCAACCACACTGTTTAATTTTAATCTCCATTGGATTATGGCACTGATTGTGACTTTTTCAAATCCCAGATCTTTAGCAAAAGATTAGCAACTTCTCAATTGTGGTTCAATGGCAGTCTGTCTGTCTGTCTGTCTGTCTGTTATACTTAGATACCTGACAGTACAGATACCTGGGTGTAGAGAGTGTGATTTAAACCAGTACATTTGTAAATAAATTTGTAAAAATAGTTGATTTAGCTGTTATGGGGCATTTATCTGCCATGAGAATAGTGTTTTAGCTTGCGTAAGCAACAACAGAATGACTTTTGTTGGCAAGAAATTTCCACACGTTTTCCTTTGGTAGAGCAGCGTACCAAGTCCTGCCATGGCAATGACATCAAGGGAGGGCAAGCCCAGACTGGTAAAGCCTCATGTGAGACAACAGAAAGATATGAACTGCTTCATTAAAACGCTGGTTAGTGGAAGTGCTGAGGAACCTGCACCCAGTTAAACTCCTGTTAAATCTTGAGTCCTTTATATTATATGAAATTGCCTTTTACAGGTTAAGATGGCTCTTTTTACTAAAGTGCAAAAGAAGCGAATCAATAATCTGGATAAATCGGAACGATTAAGTAAATCCACAAAGCCAATGATCATTTTTTTACTGTTCCAAGTCCCATAACAGATTATGAGCAAGTGGGGTCATACCCTCTGGAATGTGGAGAACCTTAGTTGGCAGATAAACATGTTTCTGTGGGCTACAGGGATTTAGTAAACCTTGCTGCTTGGTTTTGGGAACCTGGAATTTATAAGCTTGCATGCCGCTACTCGTGTCTAGGAAAATTGATCAACTGGAAATTCTTCAGTTGTGCTGTCTTTAATAACAGTGCAGTGAACTTCTGACTTCCTGGGTCTTTTGCCAACACCTAAAGAACAATTTCATAATCTTTATTGAAGCGACCATGTTTGACAGCGTGTCTCCAATGGATCGGATTGTAAATGCATAAACTTGTACCCCCCATTAATCTGACTACAGTACTGCAGTTTGTCCCTTTTTTAGTCTTTATTGTATGTCTTTGCCCAAGCCCATTACAAATTCAATTAGGATGATGATGTGCTATATTCACTATAACATCAGTGGTTTATTCATTAATAGTGGCAGTGTATGGTGTGGTATTTGTTTAGGGCCAATAAGAATTTTTAGTAGCCTTGTATAGCTAGCTAAAATGTATAGCTTGTGTAGCTAGTCAAAACCTATCGCTTGCATAGCTAGCCAAATTGTATTGCTTGTATAGGTAGCCAAAATGTGTATCTGCTAGCCAATAAGTATAGTTGTATAACTTTTATAGCTAGCCAAAAGGTAGAAGTACTGTTTTATATAGCGCCTTTCAAGGTACCCAAAGACGCTTCACATTTAAAAAAAAATAAAATACATAAACCAATTCAAAATTAGAAAAGACAGAGTTAGAGATGTTTTTTCAAAAGAGATTTGAATTGTGGAAGAGAAGAGGAAGATGGAAGAGAGTTCCACAGATTGGGAACAGCCTCTCTAAATGATCTGCCACCCAAAGAGAATAGCGTAAATCTAAGTATAGCCAGCAGGCCAGCATCAGAGGACCTGAGTGAGCATAGGCGAGTGTAGGGGTCAACAGGTGGGAAAGATAAACTTGGGCAAGTCCTTGAAGGCCTTTAAAAGTGAGGAGTAGAATTTTATGTATACTGAGCCAGTGAAGTTGCTCCACAACCGGATTGATGTGGTCATGTTTGCGAGTGGATGTGAGGGTCCTAGATGCAGTATTTTGAATCGGCTGCAATTGACAGATTGTCTTGTTAGGAAGGCCGTAGAGGAATGAGTCGTAATTGTCCAGCCATGAGGTGAAAGCATGGGGCTAATTAATCAGACTTTTTGATAGAGCAGATATAGGGTTGAAAAGATAGAATGTCATGTATCACCAAGGTCCTGAGAAGTAGCAGCAGAAAAAAATAGAGGTGTTACCAATGAGGAGAACAGAACAAGAGAAAGTGGACATTTTTCACTGTTCCAACTAGTGACATGTTAGGAAGCAGATTATGAGCAAGCGGGTCATACCCTCTTGAATGTGGAGAACCTTAGTTGGCAGATAACATTTTACTGAGCAGTAGCAGCAGGAAAAATAGAGGTGTTCCTAATGAGAAGAACAGGGGAAGTGAAAAAGGGTGGTGCCGCTTTATGCCAATGTGTATCAGTTCAGTTTTATCAGTGTTTAATTGAATATAGTTTGCCTGCAGCCATATGTTAAGATCTTGAAAACACATAGTGAGGGCGATGGGAGGGAAGGGATCGGAGTTTCTGAGGCTAAGGTAGACCTGCATATTTTCAACTTTCCATGTTGTCGTGCACTTGCTTATAAAGAAAACAGAGGTGGCCTTACTCTTGTTCCTATACAAATACTTCTTTAGATGATTGGTGGATCTCGTACAGGAATATACACTATCACAGAAGTGTATATACTATTTGTGTTTTTGGTATTTACCATGTCCAGAATTTACTGTATGCTAGCAATGGCAAAGTCTCAAATAATGAGAACTATTTTTTTAAAAACTCGTTCTTCTCTTAATATCATGATTGTACTTCCTTCCTGATTTCGCCTGCAGTTGTATTAGGGATTGAAAAAATGTGCCGTTGAAACATACCTCTTTACTAGTAGAGACTTGTAAATTGTGGATGTAAGAATACAACTAGGCGTTTTTCTATTCAGGAAGCATTCCAAATATGAAGGGATGAACCTTGTTGTGTAAGAAGACCAAATCCAGTGCTACCAGGAAATAAAATGCATGCTATGACAATTGACATCTGTGTCAGATGACTAGTTCACTGTTATTATGCATAAATCTGGCTTTAAAAAAACGTTAACCAAAGCATGTCTAGGTGGGTTTTTGGTTAATGGCTAATTATCTTTGTTAATAAACATTATCTCCTTTTTTTAGCTTGTGCATCTTTTCTCTTGAAAGACTGCATTCATTTTTCTTTCCATGTATTCTCTCGACACTCTCTGTGCTTTTCCATGAGGTCCCTGAGGCATAGAAGCTATACACGACCCTATTTACCAGCCTCACTAACCTTTTTGGAAAAGACAGCAGTCTCATTTTATGACATTATCATTGTCACGGCATACATTTGAATATTTGGCTTTAGACTAGGATCGCACGAGCTGCATCACATTCAGCCTGATCACACTCAGCCTGATCACACTCTGTCTTTGCTTTGCCAGAATCGGATTCTTGCTTTAGTAACCAAAGTCTGGCTAGCTTGTTGTGCTTTGCTTTAAGACATTTCTAAATTCTTGGTCATATGGGCCTTGGGAATAGTAGAGGTTTAGGGATGAGTCTCCACAGACACACGCCCTTATGAGAAAAATGAACATTGGTGAAGGTTTCAGAGGGATCTAATCTGGCTATTGTAAGGGAAATTCTCCACCACAGCTATGATTACCTACTGATTTCTCTGTACTAACTTCCTTAAAGTTTATTTTGCAGAGGGGAAAAAAACACATTTACACCCTGATTTACTTCCTGCAGTTTTTTAATTATTAGTTTTTAGTATTCAGTGGATTGCTGTTTTTATTTCTTCACAAAATAAACCTTTGAGATATTTGCACCTATTGCAATTACATCTACTAGAACACATAAATGTAACATGGTTAGTCATGTGGTACAATGAAGAATGCACAATATGAAACCCTCTAATGGGTAATGAAATTCACTCTTATGTAAATGCCCTTTAAATCTGCCAGCATGGTGGGATATGAAAGGCTAGTCACATGCTGTTGAAACTCTTGCCAAGTAGTGTAATGGTTTAATCCCACCTACTTAGAACTAGGACAGAGTTGTTCTTTCATGTGGAGAACGTATCATTGTTTTGGAGGTGCCACCACAGAACTATTGATTTAGAACTGGACCATAGTTTTTGAGAGACTCTCTGGCTTCTCTGGCGTCTCTTGCTACAGACTTATCAGGATGCTAGAAGCACACTTAGAGTTTTTGTGTCTTGCCAGTAGCCTCAAGGTTGGCACCAAAGGCTAAATAGAGAGTGTATTGTTAAGACATGCGGAATAGGTTTTTAGTTTTGTTTGCTCTGTAGCGTGTCTCTAGAGAATAGCTCATCTATCAGACAATTGTTCAGACATTAACCGGTAACTGCAATGACAGTTTCCAGCATTTATTCACCAGATCTCAAGGAAATGGATTCCAGATACAAAGGGATTATACAGTAAAGTGAAAATAATAACTCAATGTCCTTAAAGTGTGGACTTTACAAGTTGCAGGACAGGCAGGAAATGGCTTTGTGAGGAAATATTCAGGCATACTGATTGACTAAGCCATCCTGTTCTCCAATAGCATGTTACTTGCATAAATGGATCCCTCATCTGCTGGCAAACACCCACTAATTTACACTGACACAAGCCCTATATGTGTAAACTCCCACTCTATTTCCCAAAATACACCCATGGTTGCTCTTATGGCTAAACACCTTATATGTATTATAATGAAGGTAGACGTAAATGCTAGTTATTTATTAAACAGAACAATTTTTTATTCATGAATAAGTTGATGATTAACTGCAAGTATAATTTACTCGCTTTGAACATTTGTGGAATACAAATGAACTGACCATGAACAATGCTTGAGGAAGCCATTAGTAAAATGGTTTGGCTGTTTGTGCCAGAGGAGTTACTTTACCCCCTGCGGTGTTTCTTCACTGCTATGAACAGGAGATGCCTGGAACCAGAGTTGAGTCCAGTCGACAGCCAGTGACATGAGACCTCCAGCTGGGTTTGCTAATCTGCTGATGAGTGGGGTGAGAAGGGACAGAGATGGATTACATGCCATACCCTTTCCACTTGGTTGTCACTGGCACAAAGTCCCAAATGACTTTCACAACTTTCCGCAATTGCCCTTATCTCTGAACTAGTACATAGTAAAAAAAAAAAAAAAAAAAAAAAGCAAAGATGCACATTGCCCAAGAACAGCGAGTAAAACTTTTTCAAAGAAAGATGATTACAGTGAACTATTTTAGTTTGAATTTCCAGGCTTGCGGGTCACTTGGTTTATGTAGTTCTCATAAACTGGGCGCCCAAGTGGACCAAAACATGTTGCACTTTGAGTCTGTTGTGAGAAAGCAGATCTATCTTGTGACTCTGGGGGTGGCGGCTTTTGATTGACTAGATACAAGGTCACATTTGTGTGATGGTTCAGTCACGCGTCACAAACGTGTGTTATTTACTATGGCTAGAAAGCCACCTTTGGCTGGAGGCAGCTGTATACACTTTCAACCTGACTGGCTGAGATTTACTGCACAACAACTGAAGGCAAAGACAATTATTTACAAGCAGATATGAATGCAGACCAAAGCCTTATGTTAAGGACATTAACCAAATCGAATTAGATTCAGGAATTATAAAACCTAAAGTGTAATCAATGACACAATATTGGAGCAGGCTGTAGAGCTACTTTTTTTCTTATAAAAGACACTTAAACTTGTTTAGGTTTGCTATTCACAAGGAGCATCTGATGTGAACTATGCCTTGCAGAAAAGAGATCTCCAATGACCTATGAGCAAGACTTGGAGATTATTTTTAACCCATTCAAGTTTTATGCAAATCAACAAGACTAATAGGAGTTAACCAGTCCACATGAATACAAGTTGTCTACAAAGGGATACAACATAGTACTGTGTCTACTCTCCCTCGAAGTGGGTCCTCTGCCAAGTCGACTCTCTGCCAGATGTGCAGCGCAGTGTTATCATAGATGTAAAAAAGGCAAATGATAATTTTTTTTTAGTTTACATTACGGTTACATTAAGCTTGACTCTCGTATAATGGGCAACATTTACCAGATCTGGCTAAATAGCGACTTTGACCATGAAGAGGTAGTTGGAGCTTGTATCTGGCCACGTTTGGTTGATCCGAGGTGAACGTCAAAATATCGAGGTAAATTAACGGAGCAGGCATGTGGTGACTTGTTTGGAGGATGCTGTCGACCTCTGTAAAACTTGGGACCTTATTTTAGGAAGGTGACGATATAAATTAATCAAAAAGGAGAATCAACTAATCAGCTATTAGCCAGCTGTTCCTAATCCAGTGATTGTACAGTAAGTTGCTTTTGTTTATTAGATCATAATTTACATATATTTGGTGTCTCCTGATCCTAATCAGGTGTAATCGAATTTGAATGAAGCAGGTATCAGGAGGACCGAGGCGGATTGGTTTATTTTTGGGTGCAAATTCAATGGAACGCCCCTTTGATCTGGCAGCTGTGAAGTTCAAAGTAGTGTTGTTTGTTCACAGCAGCTCCCGTGTCTGTCTCGATCTATTTCCCATGTTACAGATATGCAACAGCTGCCCAGATGTGGTGCACTGCTTTTTGTACATATTAACTCTTATCTGACAATGTTTGTTAACGCTACATATACGTTTTGCTTTTTTTTCCTTGAGTATAGGAAGTTTGTTCCAATGCCAGTTTTCTTTCCATTCTACATTGTCCAGCTTTTATTCCAAATATGGTGTTGGTTGTGTGTGAAGCGAGCAGTCACGTGCAGCACGGCTGTACAGATTTGGGTCGTGGTTTTCATAGTTGCCGCTGCAGTGGATAATTCTCCTGTGTAAACGAGTGTGTTCTTCTCATCAGTGCTCTTAATGAGAGTAGATTTTATTTTATTTTTACAGCCGTGCATAGACGGACCAGATCCTTATTTAGCTTTCTACATGTTCTCTCCAACAGAAACATATAAGCTTAACACATTGTGATCTGTAGATTTGCAACTTGCATATACCACTTACATATTATATTTCTATGTCTGCTGCTATTTGTTGTTACTGGAAGTCGATTCTAAAAAGAATCCTTAAGTGTTTCAATATGGATGCTGCATGATCTTGAGCTAAATGTGAGTTGATGGCTTCTCTGCTTATAGTACTGTGGTACAGGAACTTTGTCTGCTGATGTTGCTGTACACATGTCCTTGAGCCTGCTGAGTCAGGTTTGTTCTGATGCTTTATGCACATCACTGTAGGTCAGTGTAATAAAAAGAGCCTAAATGTCCAAATGAGCGAAAATGTCCTTGACGGCTGTCTGAATCTTTCAGATTGTCTCCCTGTATCTCTGATCCTGTCTTATTGTTCATCACAGATGCCACAGGAATTGGCATTGTAATCGCACGCCTGCAAGTCGGCGAAAGTAGAGTATGTATTTACAAATTGTCTGATTCTCTACACACCAGGTGGTTGTGGGAGATTGATGTGGGAGGCATGGTCTATGATGTGCTTCTGGTGTCTTTGGCTGCAGGTGATGTAGCATGGATTGGATGATGAGTGTTGGTGAGGTGACTGATTTATGTGCCACAAAGTTAGCCATGCTATAATTCTTAGCCTCTCAGTGACATCTCTGTACTGATTGGATTGGCTGAAGCCCAGATAGACACTGGTCTTTTCCTAGGGGTCAGTCAGAGATGCTGTCTAATGGTAGTTTAGATCAATAATTCTAAATCTATTTTGTGTTTCTGCCTTTTGAAATATATTTGTCTAACAGTATTTGAGAGCTCTGCCAGCTTGTTGTTATATGCAGGTGCTGGTTACAAAATTAGAATATCATGGAAAAAGTTGATTTATTTCAGTAATACTATTCAAACAGTGAAACTTTAAGCTATACACATTCGTTACACAGAGACTGATATATTTCAAGTGTTTATTTAGTTACATTTAATAATTATAACTGACAACTAATTAAAAGCCCAAAATCGGTATCTCAGAAATGTAGAATATTACTGTAGACCAGCACAAAAGACCAACACCAGTAGATGACCAAAGGAAATGCAAAATTTACTTTCATCAGAGAACTTGCCTTTGGACCACACAGCAGCAGTCCAGTCCCTTATGTCTTTAGACACTTCTGACGCTGTCTTTTGTTCAAGAGTGTTTTGACACAGGAATTGCGACAGCTGAAACCCATGTCTTGCATATGTCTGTGCACGGTGGTTCTTGAAGCACTGACTCCTGCGGCAGTCCAATTTTTGTGAATCTCCCCCACAATTTTGAATGGGTTTTGTTTTACAGTTCTCTCCATAATGCTTCTACATTTTTTTTCTACATCTTTTCCTTCCTTTCACCTCTGTATTATTGTTCACGGACTCAGCTCTGTGGACAGCTAATCTCTTTAGCAATGATATTTTGTGTCTTGCCATGCTTGTGCAAGGTTTCAGTGATCGTCTTTTGGACAACTGTCAAGTCAGCCGTCTTCCCTATGATTGTGGAGCATACATAACTAGATAACGGGACCATTTAATGGCCGTTGCAGGTGTTTTGAATTAACTAGCTGATTAGAGTGTGGCATGAGGTGTTTAAATGTTATACCTTTTCACAATATTCTAATTTTCTGAGATACTGAATTTGTTTTTTTTTGTCAGTTATAAATCATCAAATTGGAAAAAAAACAATTGAAGTATATAATATACAAGTTTCACTTTTTGAATGGAATTATGGGGAAAGAATTACTTTTTCATGATATTCAAATTTTTTGACCAGCACCTGTACAGCATTGTGTGACTGAGAGGCAAGGGTAACACATGCAATTGTTTCCCACATGAAAACCAGAGAAGCTGCATAATTATGAAACTAAAGTTTTAGTTCATGGAGACTAAAATTGTTAGTAATTACAGCTCTTGTGTAATAAGTACTGGTTTCAGACAATACACTGGGATCCCCAAAATGGCAGTTACAGATTGCTAGGGATTAGTCACACACATTGTGTTGGTGAGAGTGACGGAGCTTGTGGTGAGTTGTGTGTTTTGGCATTGGGGGGAGTCATGACTTCTAAGCAGACCTTGACATTCATGGAAAGGAAGCAGTTGAAGCAGAATGACTGCTCAATCCATGGTTTATAATCTGTAATGCTCTAAGCATGCCTCAATCACCGCTGTTTATATAGGAGAAACAGAGATGTTAAGCAAGGGTGTGTGAGTGTGTGTGGGGTTGTGAGTCTGTGTATGTGTACTCTTTTAACTGATCAAATAATGTGTTTGCATATAAACTGAGCCCTATTATGATCTGTTTTGAAAGCATTGTTGTATCCATTTGTTGATGCTGATCCTTTCTCATTTGGCAAAGTCCTCCAATAAAAAGGTAAAAGCCAATGAATAATTGACAGTACTCCATAACACACTGCCTAATATGTACATCTAGATATACACACTCAGACAAAGGGGTAAGAAAAGGGGTACCTCTTCAAATGACTAGGGTAACACCTCCAAGAACATAACTTTTTTTCTTTTTAATAAGTCTTTTATATGTGATCATCATATTTCACCTATTATTCGGTACACATACCCTGTGGTGATGAAAAAAGACAGTGCCTGATGATATATTTTTTGCTCCCAAAGATGTGCTAGGTCTTGTTTGTCTTATTTTTCCATTAGGATTAATTAACATTTATTTTTGAACAAAAAAATTAACATTCATTATATACTGTACAGTAGCTGTCGTCACAAACCAGCATAACCAGCCATGTCAGGAGACTGGAACAATCTCTCAGCATTTCCTGCAATAGAAGCGATGCTATTGCAGCTTCCGGCCTTCAGAGGGATACCACAGCGTACTCGTACAGCACAGCTATGGCATTATTTTAGTGCTATAATGCTCTTCATCTTTCTGCTTTTTCCTGTCACCAGGAGTAGCCACAGCGAGTCCCTCGGATTCTGATCTGGCAATGTTTTACGCCGGATGCCCTTCCTGACGCAACCCTCACCCCTTCAGGCGTGATTTAGCTTCTCCAATTAACCTATCCATACATGTCTTTGGAATGCGGGAGGAAACCCACGCGAACACGAAGAGAACATGCAAACTCCACACAGAAATTTCTCAAGTTGCCCCACCTGGGACTCGAACCCGGGATTTTCTTTTTGTGAGGCCACAGCGCTATCCACTGCGTCATAATGTTCTCATGTTAAAAAAAAGTGCTCTTGACTTTTTGGCAACAAAAGAATAACAGCTGCATGCTCTGGTGTTCTGTTCGGCCGGCATGCTTCCAAACACAAATTTTGCTAGATCTTAATTTTGAGGGGGTGGTGCCTTATATTTAGCAGTTCAGCAAAAACCCTACTAGGTCATATTTTCAGGGAAACACTGTATTCTCGTACAATTGTCGAGGTCTTGAGTCCATCTGATAAAATGTCCGGCATGTTCAGGAGAAGAGTGCTTGTTCATAGCCACAAAAAATGTTAACGTGTTCATTTGCTACACTCATTTTCTGTGGGGGAAGGAGGGAGGGAGCGATATTTCATTTATTGAATTGAATTTTTTTCCCCTAAAACCTTGTCTAACACAATTCATGAACTACACACATGAACAGACCTGGGTACACTGAGATCCAGCAAGTAAAATTATAAACAGACCACCCCATTTTTCCCTTTTTTTTGATGGTACAAGTTGACACACTGGTCATAGTCACTCAGTTTCCATGTTCTAGTTGCATATTGATATTCACTTCTTGCCTAGTAACCATTTAAAGAAACTCCACCAGGCACACTAGTTTACAGAAGTATACTCCACATTGGTATACAGATTAAAAACACTAATCACTGTAGTAGAAACGGTAGAATAATTTGTGGGTCCACAATTGGTCAATTAGTTTTTTTTTAAGTTGATCACACAGACGCCAGGAATTACATTTAAGTATATCCTCCATGCACAAGTCGAGACGTGTCTGCTGCAGCAGCTCCGGCAGTAAAATGCATCTGTACACAAGTGCAGCTGTTGCTGGCAGCAGGCATCAGGGTCCCAACTATCTGTCTGCAGTCAAAGTTGCTTGAACCAGTCTGTGAATTAACCACCAATTGGAGGCACTTAATCAATGAGCCATATGCAACCTGCTGGGTGTAACTAATCCAGTGATAATTCCATGTGAAGTTTATGACTCTTTATCTGCAAGCACAATGTCCTAAAGTGTTACATTATGCATAAGTTCATGCATCTAGTTTGTCCTTTCTTTGCTCCCAGGAAAGAAGTTTCTCAAATACACATATTGAGTAAAATATGCTAAAGGTTGATTCTGCTTCACTGCAGCTGTTTTGTGGATTTGGTCATGAATGGAAAGCAGTAAAATGGCAATGGAGAGGAAAGAGGAGCAATCCACTTGCCTCAGGGCTTGGAAGAGCACTTCTGCTAATTAATTGCCTCTGTAAAGCAATAATTGTACTAGAGTTGGCAATGGGGCTGTGATGTGTGGTCATACTTGCACAGAGCAAAGAATGAAATTAGGCCCATTTAATATCACAAATTATAACAAGTTGATCACAAGTTGTCTGATATTTTACCATGAGAGATTTATTTATGTAAAATGTCACTATAATTCAGAATCTAGCAATTAGCCGGGGCAGTTTTGGACCATCGTTTTCCACACTGAATGACAACTGGATTATGGAAACCTGGCAGGTTACACATGATCACTGGTAAAGTTACCTAGTGGTGGTTACAATCGGCTATCGTATATGCTGTTAACCGGTCCACTACACAGTAAAATGCAAACTTTACAAGTTTTGTGTAAATGGAGGGACTAGAGCGACTTGAGTGACTGTGGATAAATAGTAGAAGCCCTGGCTGTGGTACCATAGCATCCATGTGTCTATGTGGATTCAACAAGCGTCCAGCCAGAGGTTGCTCAAAGGCCAGTCACGTGTTGTTGATCTGAGGGGTGAGTGTCTAAATAATGGGGCTGCTCTATTAGGAATAGGTCGACAATTATATGGAGTCTGTTCCCTGAGGTCTGCATGATTTTATTTAATCAAATAAATTGACAACCACTATTATCTAGACAATATTAGCTCATGAAATGGCTAAAACATTATATTTTCATATTGTCTATAGATTTACACGTTCGGAGAATCTAGGACTTGTCCTACAGGATCCCTTATTTCCAAGTACTACATTCCTGACATTTACCTTTTAGATGGCACTCCTGAGAGAAAGTGCCTTTCTGCCTGGCCATCCTGCTTTCCACTGTCCTCTCATCCTGACCTCAATGTCCTTAATTGACGTTGCGCTTGCAGACCCATGAGGCCTGATTTGTGCAGGTGTGCATGAAGGTGCCTGAGGAAATAGCTGCTTAATTGCTGAATAAGACGGAGAATCAGTACGGGGAGGTTTACAGTGTTTAGAAAGGAGAAGGTGGGCAGCGAAAGCAGTTAGCATGTGATGCACCTTTCAATTGACAAAACAGGACAAAAAGTATTCTATAATTAAGTTGTATTTATTTACAATGATGCATTAAAAAAACAGCTTTACAGACATATCATACAGTATATAAATATGACATTCATGTATGAGCAAGCCAGCAAGCCTAGGTTACTTCTATACGAGAAAGTAACCTAGAGAGGAACCAGACCCAGATAGGAAACCCATCCTCATTTGGGTTATAACACTGTAATAATGCTGCTGAAATTTTGCTGCTGTTTCACTTGACACTAATACACACAGAGACACTAATGCTAATGATTCCTTAGTGTACCTGTAATTATTTTACACTTGGTTGCCTTTACCTATAATCTTTATTGACAGACCTTGTAAATCTGTCATCTGGCTTGCGGTGGGGTTTCAGTTTCTCAGCAACGAGCAGAAGCGTCTCTTTCGGCATGCACAACACCTCATTGAAAAGCCATCAGACAATGAACAGGGCTTGATGGTTTAGTAAATGAATGGTCTGCAATATAGAAGTTTTTAGTTACATTAAATGCTACTCGACAGCCAAGCCATGCAAATTTAAAGGCTGTTAAGTAAACTTCAAGGCCACAATCGTAGACAATTACAAGGTTACCCTCTTTTGCTTTCCTATTATATGTTGGGCTTCGCATTTAAACGGGTTATATTTGTAATTTTCTTGCATGGCTTATTAGACACAAGCTTATTAATCTAGTCAGTGAACAACACTGCAGAGGACAGTGCAGCTAATGATTCACACAGCATCCAATTATATCTCTCCTACCGATAAAGGAAAAGACAGAAAATGATCTGTGTCCAGGATGCATGGGTGTTATGCCGTATACTTTAAACGTTGCTGTTGAATCGTAAAGCGTGATGGCTGGCTGATGTTTGAAATGCACACAGGCTTCTGACCGGATGGAATGTCCGTAAGTAATGATCAAGTATACACACACACACACACACAGTACATAAATTATACATCCCACTTTATTCTGATATCTATGTTTTATGTTAGGGGCCCATGCTGGATTCATTGTATAGTACAATGGCATTAAATATATGCAGGATAGGCTAGTCCTAGACAATATGTTGCTGCATATGATCATATTAACTGCAAAATGATGAAACTTTTTTTTTAAATAGCATCAATAAACTAAACAAAAGCAACTATTTTACTGTTATCAATTTTTTATGTTACAATGTATTTTTAAATAATGATAGGAGTTTATCATATTTCATTATTTTCTGATTATTATTAGTGAATACCCTCTATATTTGTTCTGCCCTACTTGTAGGTAGTAAGAATGGAAAGAGCAGCTTTACATAATTTTAAACCTTGCAGCAGTTTCCCCTGTTGGACCAGCCTGTATTATTAATGGCTCCTACTAGCATATGAGAGTGTGTTCATTCGATCTCAGCCAAGACCGGCTTAAAAACGGAGCTGAGTGGATTGAGACTGTTGAGGGCAGGAACTGGTCTTCCAGTGCATCAATTGATCTATGGGCCACGCAGAGAGATTTTGGGAGTTGTGTTACCCAGTGTGTCATGTTCTGGTGTCCCGTGTGGCGCTCATGATATTTGCACCAAAAAGCCCTGACCTTTGGATGAGGAGGAGCCATGCTGAGATTTACTCTGTAGGAAGTCCCTGGTTGTGGGACACACATCCGATCTTCCCTAGTGCACACACAGGAGGCCGTATGGATGGCAGAGATCTTGCAACTAAATGCAGTGCAGTGACACTTAAAGCTATTGATATTAATTAACACTAATGCCATTGTGTGTGTCTTGTTGAAATACATTAGCGCTTTAGTAACATCCAACTAGCATGCACAGTGGTCTATCATCAGAAGAATGGAATACCTAAGTGTGTCTCACAAAATAATAAGTCATGCATTAGCAACAATTAAATAAATGAAAACGACACTCTTAGTACAGGCCCAAAAAACTCCACAAATGCAGTGGCCCATGAAAAAGAATAGTCATTGGTGGGCTGACAAGAAGCGAATTAGGGAATCTGCACATTGTCAGAAAAATAAATTGGGGTGATGATGACTTTGTACAGGCTTTGGAGACTTTAAACGTTATGCAGACATTGATAACATTGCTGCGCAGCAAATAAGCTACATTTCTATTGTGTCAATATCCATCTATTACAGGACAGACACGCTCACAAATCTTAGCACTGTATGTGGCTGCTTCGCTTGGAGAACTTGGCACATCTTCTAATTGACTATCTGCTATGATGGAATATTTTCAGCTTTGTACTATTGCGTTGGAATGCAAAATGTTTATTTATATGCCAATTTATTCAGTCTTTTATAAATTTGACTGAAAATGTTTACCTTAATACAAAAACGTGTATGAGTGTGTGTGTATGTACAGGTGTTAGACAATGAAACTGAAACACCTGGTAATTTATTAGTATGGTGTGGGGGCGTCCTTTTGCGACCAATACAGCGTCAATTTGTCTTGGGTATGACACATACAAGTCTTGCACAGTGGTCAGAGGGATTTTAAGCCATTCT
>JAOUQT010000033.1:11602822-11618391 GCA_025769995.1 Xyliphius kryptos
CCCCCTCAGCATACGTGCATACCATACAGAAGTGCATACCTGAATGAGATACTGTGTGACTGACAGGCTAATGTTAGCCCAAAATTAAAGTGGCTATTTAAAGTATGCAAGCATAAACCTACATTTCTATTAGATTTGATTGGCAACACCAAGGTCTTGAATCATAATGCAAAAAATTATATATTATATTATATTTCAAATGTGGTCGATGGTATGTCCTTTCATTTCACATATGACATGGTGTATAGGAATAAAAAAAAGTTAAAAAAAATTTGAACCACCTACATGCCCTAATTCAGGAACCCAGAAGGGCAAAGATTATCCCTACCACCCGTCACTATATGGAGGTTTTTCTTAAGGTGCAAGCAAAATAAGATGTAGTCTTGTTTAAACAAGTACTGCATCTTGACTGGATTTGTCTCATTTGTGCATTTAGGTGTCAGAACATGCAGGAAATCTCTGCAGAATAAAACATTATATTGTAATCTACATCATTTCAAGATAAGCAGTAAATAGTAAACTTTTTCCATGTAAATTCCTCCGAAGGGCTGGCAGAATATCAAAATTATTCATTTTCCCCCCTCAAAGTACTGAATACACCATGATCCTGTTTACCATGATCTCATTACTATCCTGTTGTGTTGAAAGACAGTTTCCATCCATAACCTACTGGGCTTAGAGACTGTTCTGTTTGGAAATGTACTACTTTGTAACTGTGTAACAAGGTCCAAGTTGGGTCCATTATTAAAAACTTGCAAAAGGTCTAATAGGATTTTTAAGGAAAAGGGAATTTCAAACATTACTAGCCTTCAATAGCTTAATATAAATGTTTCTTCCAGCCTGCAACAGTGGAGTGAAGCCTTTTATCAATCATGGTTATGACGGAGAGGAGGATTGATTTTCCACTGTATGTTGCTGCCCCAGATCTTCCTCTAACAGTCCTATTTCTGTCTATCAGCGGTTTAAAAAATTGTCTCATAAACTACTCAGGAACATCACAGAATGTGCCATCATGTTCTTTTAAATGTTACACAAATTGTATATTCATGACAAACAATAGTTTGTATTCCTAGCACAAATTCCTTGCAAAGCTATACATTTTTGGACTATGGCTCCAACATGGACACAGAGAAAACATGCACACTTTACACAAAAAGGACTACCCTACCCAGGACCATCTTCTGTATGGTAGCATTAGCACAAGAGTGCTGACCAACTATTTGTGGGTCATCCAGAAAAATCAAATTAGTCAGTTGTGCTTCTGACAGGAAGATATGTCATTTTGATCTCGCCAATAAGAAGACTATTTAGACTTGTAGCTGTAGAACAGCGGTAAAGCAGTTCTTGAGGAAATATATTTCATGGTTGTATTCAGACTCTTTATGAATAAACTGAAATATTATGTAGTTGTTGGTGATATTTAAGTGTGTCTGCAGTTGATAGCCAGGTAGGTCAAGGACAACTCAGTCCTGGCCCGTCTGCATTTGGCATCAGCAGTGTTTAATGCTTGGCCTGTCACAAGCAGCTTATTTAAGCCAGTCAGTCATAAGTCTAAGGATAACGGCTATATATAACATACCTTGGATAGCTGGATGCTGAAAAGGGAACAGGATGTCCAGATAAGAGCCTTGTTTGAGAACTTAGTGAATGAGAAGAATAAATTAAACTATTCAATCAGTGGGCAGCTGGAATCTCCATAGAAAAGAGGTCATTTTTAATAAAATAATTGTGTATAAGGTTCAGTATGTTAGTGCACAAATGGTAAGTCTTTCACAAGGACAATGTGAATGCCTAATCACAGTGGAAACAAGATAAAACTATTGGGAATTTCAACTTTTACCTCAGAGTTGTTTCTAAATAACTAGGATTTCTAAGTCTCTGTTTGAACAAAATGTACTTGGCGTATTTGAAAGTATGTACCAGTGTGTTAACACACACTAATCTTTCTTCCAGAAAAAAGTTACCCCACTCATATACAGTATGTATAAGTCAGGAGAGTTTTTACAAAAATGCATTGTTTCATACTTTGTTTGCGTTTTACTTTATTATAGACTTATTCACTTATCTAATATACATCCATTTCTGCGTTTCAGGACAGCAATACATTCTATAAGAAGTGCAAGACGGGTGCCATTTGGGGCTAGTAATTACATGTGATTGTAAGAATTAGTTGATAACCCTTTTTTGGATATTCCTTTTGAATTTGACGGAGAGAATGAGAAAAGGAGCTTTAGCAAATGTGTATAACCAAACTTAATGGAATATTAACGTCACCTCAGAAAAAGATAGTTGCTTTTTTTCTTAGCCTTTAGTTTATTATAATGAACAATTCAATGCATGAAAGGTAAGCGTGCCCAAGATGAACACTTGTGATTTCTTATACCTTACTGTGCAGTACAGTCATAAATTAATAGCTGATAATAGCTCAAAAGAACACAGAACGTGTTAGATGTTGAAAGTGAGAAATTAGAGCATCTCATGAAAAATATTAGCTCAATTATAATATTTTTTACATTTGTTACATTCCTTCCCTTAGCTTTTCTTGTTCTTCGGCTGTCCTGTGACCTTGCTACAGTACCAGCTGCCCCTCTGCTTTCCTTCAGTGGCCTGGCCTTGTATGGCTGTGTGCTTCCATGTGCAGGAGCAGACCTCATTCGTCAGAGGCATTGCTGCACATGGTTGTCTGTAAGGGGCAATAAAAGAGTCATGAGTTTGAAGGTGCTCTGGTGTGTGTTTTGTTTTTTGTTCTTTATCTTGATGTCTTTCGATTGAGACTTGCTTATTGTAAACACTTGAACAAACCCCTTTACCGACTCAAGGCAGTTAATAGACTTAGTTATCAGTGAGGGCGTTCACACTGCACCATCTCTATCGTGTTCAGGAACGTTTGGCAGCCAGAGCATATTTTGTTTGTGTATTGTGAGTGCTCCTAATTGCACTAAGGTGTCGAATCGAACCGTTGCACGGTTGAAGGAGGTGGATCAGGACGCAATTGACTAGGCTGGGGCAAGATATGCTTGTAGTGATTGCTAATCTTGCCCGAATGCTGTCAGTTATGTGACACGGTTTAAACCATTATTTGTATAAAATGTTATTTGTATAAAAATTGTTAGTCAATTACACACTATTCTAACATGTTCTGTCTCTATAAAAATATTCATGCGATTGCTGTAGTATATTCAATATATAAGGAGTTGTGGGGGCGTGGACACTTGTGCTCTGGCCCGATACAAGGGAACCATGCTCAGTGTGAAAACGCTCTGAAAGTGAGTGACAAAGCACACAAATCCAGTCATTAGGTACAAGCACCAGAGAGTGGGACCCATGGTATCAGTAGGGGTGTTAAAACCCTAATATTTTTGTCATGTGACATGAAAGTGATCTATTTGCCACTATGCTTGCACAAAGTGCAATTGGTCCGCCGCATTTAACCCATCCGTGCAGTGAAACACACACATACTGTATACACACACTATTAATCTATTATTCACATTTCTGATGGCGACATCAACCTTACTATGTCAGGCATGCTGTTGTCAACGTTACGGATTTTGCGCCTTGTTAAATCATTAAATAGATTTTGCGAAAATTAAGGCCTTAAATGGCATTTTAAAAGCATTATATTTAATTAACATGCATTGAAAAATAAAAATAGTTTTGAATAAAAATATATCAACTCTTACGCATCAGATAAAAGCATATGATTTATTTGCAGCAAATTAGAAGGCTGCTTGTGTCCATGTATGTGTTCGGCATTAAAAATGTAAAGGAAAATGGCAATACCGGAGCATAGATTATATATTGTAACTCCTTTCGGCTAATTCCAATTACAGCGGCGCTCTCGTAACTGATTTGACTCGAGGTTTACACCGGATACTCTTCCAGATGCAACCCTTATGGGTAGTTTGGTTATGCAGCAACCAACTCATGTTTAATACAGAACCTGGGACTAATACCCAACGCAGGTACTAATGCTCCTGTCTTTTTATAGCAGCTTGCTCTACCCATTGAGATCTGCAGGTTCTTGCCATTGTATGAATTGTAATGAATTAATAATGGTATCAGTGGTCTGCATAAAGACATGCAGGTTAATGGGGTGAGTTTTTTTATCTTAGTATGTCATTAATGGGAATCCAGATCTTCCAAAATCTAGGTCAGTGTTAGTATTTTAGTCACACCTCAAGTGCCTAGCCTGAGTGATTGGATCTAAAATATTAAGTGCTGACATGCTTCCTAAGTTCTGCATGTCCGTGTATGCTTGCAATCTGCAGTGTATATGTGCCACTATCTGTGTGCTGCTATGCATGTGCTAGCCCAGAGAGTGACCTTAACCCAACATCAAGGAGGTTTTTATTGATTGATAGCAAGGCTCACCATATCATAAAGAGGAAGGAATAAGAATGAGGGGGTAAGTGGAAGGAAAGAACAAAAAAGGTCAAAAAAAAAAGTGGATATGTGAGATCCCATGCATATGTGGAGATTGATTAGCTGTGGCCACTTGGGCACGCCGGAGACCTGGGGGTGGGGTGAATTGTAGAAGGAAGGGAAGAGCGAGATGACTCATGGGCACGTGAGGTGGATGTGAGAAGAGTGCTAAAAAAGAGCATCCGCAGCAGCGAGGTGTGTGTGTGCATGAAGCCTATGGATATGCATCAATAAAACAAACACTCAGCTATTTATCCAACTAAGGCTGTTAAAAGAACTAACCAATTTGCATATGTACTTGGGCAGTAGTCCCATGCCTCTTGTTATTAACGATAATTACAGACACTCAAGCTGTAAATCTGGACATGCTCTAAAGCAGAGGTGGCCAATTCTTTTTAAACAAAGGTGCCACATGAGAAATCTGCAGTTATAATAACCTGAACTTTAACTGTGTTCAATATAATTTGTCTACCTGTAAAGAGCAGTAAATGTATATATTATTTCTGTTAATTTTCATTTCCTTATTTATAATTTTCTTTATGCTACTGGTAATAAAAAGAATAGGGATATTTTCTTAATATTAGATACTATTACATATTCGAGCTGCAGAGTCCAGATCCTTGTTTTTACAGTTTATCCACCACCTTCCAATTTAAATTGTATTCCTTGAACACCTTTGCGCGTCAAATTAAGCAAGCAGCTTTTCCCTTCTGTAAATATTTATCAGTCGGTGCCTTGTTAAAAATGCAGCACTTGGTATTAAATTCTTTTTGCGCACAAACTGACATTTTGAGGGTCTGTAGGTACGCATGCATCTGCCACCTTCTCATGCATCCGTGCATAGAAGACTTTCAAATTAAATTCAGCACCGCGTGCATATTGGAATAGTTTTCATTTACATTTCCTGTATGTGAATGGCCGCAGGCAAGATGGAAATGAAGGGTTAATGGGCTGGATGTGGCCCATGGGCTGTAAAATGCCCAGGTCTGCTCTAAAATCATATTGAGATCTTTTTGCTTCACTGCCATCTGCATAGTTCAGAATAATGCTCACTAGCACTGCCTGCTATCTAGTCTAGTACCAGGTATATCCTTAATTGCAAACCTACGACTACGACTTCATCCAAACCTGTCTCCCGGAGGCCCCGGACTGTTGAGAAACTGAAGTTGCACAAAGAATCGGAAGGAATTCCACCTACAAAGCATCAACAATTAGTGTCCTCAGTTTCTAAATGCGTATTGAGTATTTAAAAAAAAAGGGGGGGGGGGGTGTTTCACAGTAGTAAACATGCCTCTGTTCTAAATCTTTTTGGAACAATGAATATCTCGTCTTTGTTTTTAATTGAATATGTGTTGAAAAGTATTTGAAAATAATCATATTCTGTTTTTTTCCTGTTTTACACAACGTTCCAACCACGTTGGAATTAGGGTTGTAAAACAGAGATGGGTGTGTGTAGCAGAACTCAGGGATGCATTTGAGCAGCTGTGTAGAAATTAAAGTGCAACTAGGTTTCCTTCCAACAGTAAAGGGTTATTTAAATAAATGCTGCTATACAGTACACACAACTAAGAGCTATATGTGGGGTTTTTTTGTGCATTCCCTTGGGATTTATAGCACTTCCCTTCTCACAGAGCTTACTCTCTTGTGTGCAAACACATACTCTTATAGTTGCATATGCGCACATATTTGGTTTATACATTTTCCAAACCCAAACATGATTATTTTTTATTTCTGATTCAAATGATGCATGCATAGGTTTTATACAACTCATTATTTGTAATAAAGTTTTGCTGATTGCTGCAGGCTGACGCCTGTGATTCACTGTTCTCATCATACCACATATCCGTTGCTTGAGACAAAGCGATACAGTTTCCTGCTTATTGATCCCCATGAAGGAAGTATATTATTAGATATGGTCTTTAGAGGAAATGTCATCCTGTAACTTTTTTATTTTTTAATATTATTTTTATTCTCTCTCCCTCTCTGTCACAGTATGGGGAGGAGGAGGTGTGCTCAGACCCCCTGGACACTGATTTCCCCGACTTTGACCTCTCTCAGCTGGACACTAGCGACTTTGACTCTGTGAACTGCCTCAGCGAGCTACATTGGTGCAACGACCACTCAGACAGCTCCCCCGCCTCCATACAGTACAGCACAGGGGACGTCGAGCTCTTTGAGGTCAGATCACACATTCTGCAATCCTCAGGCCAACAATATCCAGTTCTTATCTTCAGTATCTTATCTTTGTGCATTACGTAGATATTCTCCCACTAGACAAATCATAAAAGAGGTCATTTTGGTTTATTGCAGATATGTCAACCAAACAAAGTGTTTGTCATGTTCTTCATGGACTGCGATGACATGCAAAGAGTTGGTTGTCCGCAGGTGTTTTTCCATCGACAACCATTGATCATAGCAAGTTGTTGTATCTAGTGCTAATTCACTCTGTGCATAATGTAATTATGCACTTTGATTGATTTTTAGACAGCGAGTACTGCTCCATTTTAGGTGCCAGGGAAGCCCATGGTCATTATGTCTGCTTGAAATAACCTTCAGGTGTGACCAAATTCTGTCAGATAGCAGCATCTAACTTCCAAGTTCCATGTGTTGAGTGTTATTACATAGGTCAAGGTCAGAAACTAAAAATGAGTATATGTATTACTGAAATAGATCTTTTTTTTTTCTAGGGCTTATCAGGTACGTGGTCACTTAAGCCTTGCATCGATCTGTGCACAGTAATTAGATAGTTGCACTCTCTACGGAACAGAATGTGCAGATGGACCATTGCCTGCCTCTTCAGTTAGAGGTCATCACCTGTCTAATATCCCCCTCTTATCCATCTCTCTTTCTCCATCTCTGTTTCTTTCTCTATTTCTTTATCTACTCTCCCTACAGTTGGAAGAGGAGAATGCGGCACTGCTCGCTGCTCTCACGGACAGCCTGGATGGCATTGTTGAAGATGGGGTGGGGGGGCTGTCCGTGTTCCCCTCGCTGGGTGAAGACCCTGAGGAGGAGGAGGATGAAGACCTTTTGGAAAATGAGCCTGTCCAAGGCTCACTGAGCCCAGAGACAGAAGACCCGTCTCTAGTAAGAACCCTTCCTTCCTGTTTAAGGTGGATTTGGATGGGCCTCTGTCTACCCCACAGCATGGGTATGATAGGCAAAACAGGTCTGAATTTTTCTCATTTTGGGCTTTTTATTTCTCTTTAGCAACCACACTAATAAGAATCCTTTTCACAGGCGGAGAATTGGAGTATTACAGGAGCACATTTTAGGATTTAGACTCTTATTTTTCCTGATTCTCCTGTTTATTTTTTTACAGTGGCCATTTTTTCTTGCTTGTTCAGTCAGATTCTGCAGGTTTCACACCTCTTTATTAGAGATCAGATCTCAGATCTCAAACAAAAAAAAGCAAAAAGAAACAACATGTTCTCTTTCTCCTGCTCCATGCAATTTCTTACTGCCTGTTTGCTTTC
Source organism: Xyliphius kryptos (assembly GCA_025769995.1). Lineage (NCBI taxonomy): Eukaryota > Metazoa > Chordata > Actinopteri > Siluriformes > Aspredinidae > Xyliphius > Xyliphius kryptos. The sequence continues at coordinate 11,610,724 of JAOUQT010000033.1, forward strand.
AGTGCATTAGGGAACTTTTGGTTTTCTATTGATGGTTTTAAATCGGCATGATGCAACACTCTGTTGAACAACCTGTGTTTTTTCAGTTTTCTTTACATGAATTAATTATGGGTTATTAAATAAAGGCTGTTGGATGCTATAAATGCAATCTGCCTTACTGCAAAACATACTCAAATTCAGACTTTAGTAAAAGGGCTAAAAAGATCATGTTTTGAGGCTTACAAAGGGCTTATTGTTACGCCGGTAAAAGCAGCTAACTGAATGCCTCGTACTTTTGCATTTATTTGGGCTTGAATAAAAGTGGGCTGAATTACATAATGGGAAATTGGAGTAAATACACATAAGCAATATAAGCAAAGACGCTTAGTAGAGAATCGGCTTGTTCTTAATTTTACTGATTTAATATGTTTGGATCAATAATATTTCATCAAATATTCTTTATTTTGCATATACATTGCAGTAGAATAATGGAGATAGCCATTCAAGCCCTATGACTTAGGGTGACATTTTGAAGATTTAGCACCTAAAAGAAAAAATCACATGATGATTAACATAAGAATACATGTACTGTATGAAGTTTTAATGAACTAACATTTAAGATCTAAATGCAAAGATGCAACATTAGCATCTTAATATGGTTAAGTGGTATTTATGCATACAACTGTGATGGTACGAAGTAGAAGGGATAAAATGAAAATGCTCATCCTTTACAAACAGTATATATTTATTATACCTGTGTCTCATTTTTCATTTGTGGCCTGAGTGTTCTATCAATATCATAAAGAAAATAAAGCAACTGCAAAAACCTCCAACTCTCTCCTAAGATTATGGCTCAAACAGGTGTATTTGTCTGATTAGATACAAGCTAAAGCAGACTTCTTTCTTTTTATTTGCACCTCTTTAGGCAGCTTTATCTGGGCGTCTGTATAATTCCGGAAGGGCGTAGAGCACCCTCTGGTGGTCGGTGCCCTCACTATACCTCAGCCCCTATAATGAGGCCCATCTGTGTAGGAAACAAGGGCTGCATTGAGGACCTTTGGGTACCATGAGGAGGGAGAGAGTTGAGCACATGTTTTTATGGAGTAGATGGGTCTGTCATGCCGGTGGCATTATGTACATTTCAATGGAGACATCCGGTGCCTCATCAGTGTACTGAGTATCTGCCAAAGTAACAATACTCCCTTAAGCTGCAGCAGCATAGTAAGCTGAGGGATATTTTTCCCTGCTGGTTTTAGCACTGACACACATCCCCTAATTCCAGGTTACGTTCAGGAAAAAAAAACTCTCTCTCTGTGTCCCTCTCTCTGTCTCTCTCGGGCGAATTTCTCTCTTGGCAGCTTAGAGGAAGACATTGGTGCCACAAGCAGCTTTGTCTCAGCTATTCATTCATATGCAGTGTTGTGCATTAGTGATAAAACACAAAAGCAATTCTTTTAACATGGTATCAATGTCCAGAACAGACTGGAGATAGTGTTGCTGTTTGACATTTCTCTGCCTGTATGCCACCTGCATTTTGATATTGTATTTGTGATTGTTTGAAAGGAATCAAAACGGAGAACATTTCATGTGATGTGATGTGTGGAAGGATATAGTGGCATGCCTGCTAATTAGTTGTCCTTATCATGTTCTCTCTCACTCTCTCTCTCTCTTTCTCGCACTCTTTCTTTTTTCCTGTCTACAGCTAAAAAAGCTCCTGCTGTCCCCCCTGACTGTGCCCGTGGGTCTGGATACAAACAGACTGAGCAGCGTGCTCAGTAAAACTCAGCAGCTGAAGTCTGCACGTCCCCATTTGAAGGTGAGTAGAGTCTGTTTTTGTGGTAATAAAGCACAAAAGGTGAGCACATGAAACAAATTTGAGAATGCTATCCTCAGCAGAGACACTGTGCATTAGCGAACACCGTCTGTGCTGTAATGCAGTAATCCTTCCATCCCACTAATGCTCGTCTGGCTTTTACCTGTGTGTGAAGAGAATGAGATCAATTTGGTGTTACTTGGAATTAGCAGGGAACATTGTGTAGTGTGTGTGTGTGTGTGCGCGTGCTTTGTGTTGTAGCTCTTCAAAGGCACATGCAGAATTAACACTGACTGTGGCCATCTGTTGTAGCAAAACCATGGCTACAGGAAGGTGAAGGTCACTGCATGAAATGAACACCTGAATAAAGCCTGAGCTAGCCTATCCATCTAGCTGCTGGAGCTTACCAACATTAGTGTTTTATTATTAGTAGTACTGCCACGTCATATATAGATTTCACAAAGTTTTTAAGGTCCATGATATCAGACTTGACCATATTGTACATTGCCCGTGGGTCTGATGCCCTAAAGGCTTAAATATTGTTTGTGAGCAATGTAAATCCATTTGGACAAAATTTGAAAAATATTATTGGAAGGTTGAACATTGACATCACTTTAGTTCAATACGATTCTTTATTAGAGTAGTGCCATCTAGTTAGTATGTACGAAGCATAATATCTGGCATATAACGCATAAACACGCACCAAATCCTATCCTGTGGGCACTTACACTTGATCATATTATGCACAAGTATGTATTATGGCTACTTTTTCTAAGACATTGGTGAACATTGTGCATGATACCGATGCCATAAGCAGAGCAAATATATTCAGGTATGTTAAAAATAAAGGCAAAAGAGAGAGTGCTTCTTTTCTCACTCAATATTTTCCAGCATGTATAGAACAACATGGTTGATCCTGGTCTTAGCATTAGCTTGTGTATTCTGTATATAAATGAGATGATGAAAAGCTGAACCAACTGAAATGTGCTGCAAAGCATCTTGCTCTCTCTAGACAAGATTTTGCCTAAAATATTGATCTTTCTACTAGGTAATGATCTAATGAGTCTATTTCCTTTTGTTACATTACAGAGGGACAAAGCTTGTGCAATGGCGAGGAAGCCGAGAGCATTCAGACCTGCTGGTCATCTTTGCACTGAGCTGCACCGACATCTCACCCAGGAGGCAAATATCGAGGACACACCTGCAGTCGATACTGAGGAGGAGGAACACGAGGAGGATGAGGACAGTGACTCGGAGGATGAGGAGGGGGAGGATGAAGAGGAAGCGGAGTCTTCATCCAGCAGCGAAGTGGAGAGCACAGTGTGCAATGAGCCGCTTGAGCCTCAGTTTCCCTCAGAGAAGGAGCGTCACTCTGTGGTAGAGCTGATCCGCTACATGCACACGTATTGTGTACCATCACACAAACAGGCCAGCTGGGACCGCAAGGAGCGTGAAAATATGACACGCAAGATCAAGCCTGAAAACACTGCAATACCTCGTAATGCCACCCTGAGCTGTCCTAAACCTGCCACTCAAAACATTACTCTCTCTTACAGCACCAGTAGAGGGGTAAAATCCAAAAATCCTTTTGTACAGCACCGAGAGACTAAAACGCACTCTCTGCTTAAAGAGCTGCTGGAGGCTGTTGCTTCCTTTGATGTGAGCAAGCCTTACAGACTTCACAGCCCTCCATATAGTCAGAGCAGGACCATCACCACCCGGCCCAAAGCTGAGCACAAAGGCACAAATGGCACGGAGGGCCCTCAGGTGGCTGCCAAGCGGCCGAAAGTCCCTGAAATAGACGAAGTCTCGTTTTCTGTGCGCCGTTCCCGGCGCTTAGCCTCTTTCCCAAGCAGGTTTGCAAAAAGACACCGTCTGAGAGGACACTCCACTATGGAACAGAGCTTAGTTCACCACTTTGATACTGATTCCTTTGCTCAAGCCAACAGTGAGAAAACGGAGTCCCAGAAGGGTGCTATAGCACCAAATCTCTGCTGTAACGACGGTAAGAGACAAACAACACTTGAGGAATATTAACAGACAGCTAACTTCATAATAACTCTGCTGAAGGTGTCTTAATGTTCTGTTTCTCTTATTGCAGAGAAGCGTGCCTGCCTCTGCCTGCCGTTGACTCCTAAATCCTCAGGGTATGTATTCCCTTAACTCATACTCTGCTGTAGAATTGGAGCTGGTCCAAGCCCTAAGGCCTTTGAGTGTTTCTGGATGCCTCCCAAGTGACGCCTAGGAGACACGCTTGGGAGGCATTCTGCGCCTCTAATATCCGAAAGTGCCTTGCTAGACTTGGAGCCAGTTTGCTTTACTAATTATAGATTTTTTGATGTAATGCAATGTGACACGGATCATTCAGAAATATTTGGTATACTGTATAAGCTGACACTAAATATATTGATTTTAAATATAAACAATTGTCTTATGAATTGGCTGTTCATACTTGATATTGCTGCTGTTCTTTTTGTAAAGATTTAAAGCCATTGTCTCTCCACTCTCTCTTTGTAATGATCAGAGATTTAAACAGGCCCTTTGAGCAGACTCTCTGCGTGGAACTGTGCGGCACGGCAGGTAATGTCATGTTCTCTAACAACCATCTCATTTCAAACACATGCCATAGGAAGCCATGTACACACAGGATTAACCATGTGCACAGAATGGTAGATGAGTAAATGATTAATGAGTAAATTATTAATGAAGCAATGAATATTCCATTACATCAGTGCTACCAGGTAAGTCTGTAGATTGTCTGTGACATTTGCATAGCAATTAGCATTGATGCCAGAATTTCAGAATTATTCCAAATGTTTGTTGTAGATTTTTGGTATAAGAAGACTAAGCATCCCAATCTCTTTTCAGCCGTTGCAACCCGGGGGAATCGAACTCCTGTTGCTTATGCTCCTGGCTTTTTTCTAGCAGTGCACACACTGTGATATCCAGGCCTCTTAACTAGGCTTACTAGTGCATTGTGGCAAATATAATATAAAATCATGATTGAAGTCATATTTGTTAAATGTGCAATTTTTGGTCATTAGTTCTGGCATTTGGGTGGCACAGACCCGGGTTCGATCCCTGGATGGGGCGACCTGGGAATTTCTGTGTGGAGTTTGCATGTGAAAGTGATCCATTTTTGCCACTATGTTTTTGCACACAGCGGAATTTGTCCTCCGCATTTAACCCATCTGTGCAGTGAAACACACACGTACACACACACTGGTGAAGTGAGCACACGTGGAGCAACTGGGGCTTAGGTGCCTTGCCCAAGGGCACTTCAGCCGTGACTTGGCGTTACTTGGAATCGAACCGGGGAGCCTCCGGTCGCAAGGCTGGTTCCTTAACCACAAGCCTAAGAATGCCCCACTGTTCTCCCCGTGTTCGCGTGGGTTTTCTCCGGGTGCTCCGGTTTCCTCAAAAGTGTTTCCTCCGGTGTCCAAAGACATGCACGCTAGGTAAATTGGAAATGCTAAATTGTCATTAACTTGTGTATGATTATGACCGTGTTCCTGTGATTAGAATAGACACTGGTGCTGAGGATGATATTAAATAAATAAATAAAAGAAATAGTTCTGGCGTTTTAAACATTAAGATAAAAATAATTGTTGGTATCCATTATTATTATGAAGTTACATTATTTTGTAACTATTTAAAAAAAATTGTTACGTGTAAGATTAAGTAATAATTAGAAACATACAATTACATTTTACCTACAGTATATTACACAATTCTAGAGTTGTCATAATTACAAAAATACTTTTTTGCATTGTTGCAATTGTTCTCACATTTAGACAGATATTAAAAATCTGCTCGTACGACTAAAATCAATACTTTGCTTCACCAGGCTCTGTAAATGTCAGAAAGAACAATTAGTGACATGGACAAATAACTTGCATGTAGTCACATTTGTCCAATTTTCAACTCCATAGCGTTTGTGTTATAGTTGTAACATAGGAGATGATTTTGGGGGTAAACTGTAGAATTTGACTTCATTTGTATCAATTGCGAATAAAAATTAGGTTAAAAAAATAAACACGAGTAATAATTGTCGTAGTCAACTATTTTTTTGTTTTGTTTTACAATAAATAAATTTATAACCGTTGTCCTGCACAAACTTCTACTAAATATTTATTCTGTATTGCTTACATTTTTCTTACAAGCATGTTTCATTTTCCAGGACTCACCCCTCCAACAACCCCACCTCACAAACCTGTCGAAGAGGAGCTCTTTAAGCCTGAAGTCAAAGCAGAACTGCCCAGTAAGATTTTGTGCCCAGCTCGGACTAACCTGCGGAAGCTTCCGGAACAGACAGAGCTGTATGCCCAGCTGCAGCGCGTGGGCCCAACAGGCGAGAGCCAGAGCAAGGGTGCCTACAGAGACCATGACTACTGCATGCTAAATTTAGGGGAAAGCCACAAAAGAATTGCTGCCATGCTTCCGGGGCCAACCTGCTACACTGAGGTCCCGAAAGGAGTAGATGTTAAGATGGAGGAAAATATCAGGCAGGAGGAGATGGAGGCCCCAAGGGCTGATTTGCCCCTGGAGTTCTCCACACAGCAAGTTGTGGAGACAGAACAACCCTCTCCTGCGTGCTCCCCCGGTCCTGAGGCTGATTCCGAGTGCTTAGACTCATGCCAGCCACCCTCCCCCTGCCATCAGAGCAACCTCAGGTAAGTTGAAAGACTCTGGGTGCATGCATTTTCTTCACCTGTTGTCCATGTAAATATGTCTTTCTCTAACTCTCATCTTATTGATTTCTTGTAGCTGTGAAAGCCACCATGACGAGCAGAGCAATAACACTATACGTGAACAAGAGGTAGGGTTGAGGATAATGTACCTGTAAATCATTGAACCTAATATACAGTACACACACATGCTTGTGGGAAAAAAATGTGCTTTTTTATTTCCTGTCCATTTTTATTATTTGTCTTTGGGTTTTTAGGACAAGTGCCAAGTCTTGTACATTCACAATCTGCCGAGTAGTGTCACACAGGCTGTCCTGCGTAAGCGCTTTAAAGCCTTTGGTGACCCAGAGGACTGCCGGGTGCTCGTCAAAAAAGAGTAGGTTCAAATCATGCCATTTACTTACTTAGAATATTGGTTATGTGCAGGAGCGTGCAATTCTAACTTGTGTGTGTGTGTGTGTTTAGGGAGCGCTGTGGAATCATCACTTTCAGGCAGACTCAGAATGAGCTGACTCAGAAGCACAGACGGCTTAACACTGAGGGTCAGTACACTGGAAATGGCATTCGGAGGTTCAGCAGGAAGCGATACATAGATCTGGGTAAGATGGGACCATCTTGGGTCTTAATCCACATGGTCTAAATCTGTTAAATGGTGTATATTCACTGTTGTGTTTGCTTAAGTACACAAGATTGGGCATAGTAGACAGTACTATACCATGCTATGCTGTACCATATGTACAGACAGGGAAAACCCATGAGAATTTAAAGTATTTAATACAAAAAACCAGCAGAAAAGCTCCAGGGTAACTTCATTTGGGCTACTTTATATACGTATACCCATGTGATTAACAGTAGATTTTAGACAGCGTTCCTTTTATAATTATAGTCAACTGAATATCTTGCTCAAAGTTTCCAAGGTATTGAGACTTTGTGCCATATTTTTGACCCAATCAGCTGAGTATTGGCTGCTGGAACTAAGATTAGGATTGGGATTAGATAAGATTATTGATTTTCAGTCAGTCAGTGTTTTAATGATAAGGTAGTGAGCTTGCTTTAAAATATGACTCACAGATTTCCTCTGATGTGTTGAAGTGGGATGAGATCTGATTAGGGTGCAGGCCATAGCACATGATTTCTGTCATTTTTATTTCCATCACAGTGTGTGCCCTGTGAATGTGTGCATTTAGA
>JAOUQT010000033.1:11658459-11677644 GCA_025769995.1 Xyliphius kryptos
CTCCACATACAAGTTTTTTGAAATTCGAGCCATGGCTCGAGCAGAATTTCTGCTCTAGATACAAGCTCAGTTCTAAGATACTAACCTAGCTTCGGGACGCCACAGATAGTTGGCCCGTCGGTGCTCAGTCCCAAAATCTTCTCGCAACCCCTCATCTCGTTTTTCTCACGTGTTAACATTCAGAGGCAGGCAAAAGCAAACGTTGCTGGATAGGATAATGTATACAAGTTAAGGTGCCGAAAGTGCAGCCAAAAACACATTAGTGTACACATTAGTGTAAATGTGGAAAGTTTCTTCTAGATATTAGCTACTGTACTTATGAGCTCAGCTCTGAATCGAATTAAACTCGTATCTCGAGGTACAACTGTACTGTATCATGCTAAAGATTGTAAATCAAATAAAAGTAGTAACGTATTGTGATGTGATTATATCAAATGCACTGTCACGTAATACAGGGAAATAATTCTAAGATTTTGTGGAAATGTTATTTTCACAAATATTTAAATGAGAAGATTGCAGTTTTGGATTTAAGTGCAATATTCCCCAGTTTACATTAGAAGTTTATGGGAACAGTGTATATGAGAGAATCTTTTATTAGTCCCACCATGTGGAAATTCATAAATGTTGATATAAGCTTGTGCTAAGCAATCTTAACACCAAACAATAAAATTAACACCAAAAGAGATTTGATCAAATATACCAAGCTTAACTGGATCAGTGTATGGAATTAATGAGTTTATTTGCTTCTCTCACACAGAACTGCTCAGATATCAAGGACTGTACTTATAAAATTTGTAATGGTGGTTAATATTTAGTTTTTCTATCTTAGGATTTTGTGTATTAGAGAAAGAAGTAGGAAGAATAATCATGTAGTTTAGTAGGGATGCACAATGCCACATTTTGGCAGACCACATACAAGTGCAAGAACATACATATGAGTACTAGATGATAATCAATTCCTAATATCAGTATTATAACATACCAGCTCTAAAAATGATACATCTTTATTTAATGCTTATATAATTTGAAGTATTTTAAAATTTATATTAATTAAAATTAATTTGTATATAGTGGGGACCTATACAAAATTCTACACAAATAGGTACAATTCAACTATGAGAGACAAAGTGAGAAAAAAATGTAGGAATTTTAAAGAATTTATTTGTAAATTATAGAAAATAAGTATTTAGTCAATAACAAAAGTTCAACTCAATACTTTGTAACATAACATTTGTTTGCAATGACAGAGGTCAAATGTTTCCTGTAAGTCTTCACCAGATTTGCACACAATGCAGCTGGTATTTCGGCCTATTTCTTCATGCAGATCTCCTCTAGAGCAGTGATGTATCGGGGCTGTCGCTGGGCAACACAGACTCCCTTCACAAATTTTCTATAGGATTGAGGTCTGGAGAACTCCAGGACCTAAAAATGCTTTTTACAGAGCCACTCTTCTGTTGCCCTAATGGTGTGTTTAGGATCATTGTCATGCTGAAAGACCCAGCCACATTCCATCTTCAATTCTATCACTGATGGAAAGAGATTTTGGCTTAAAATCTCATGATAAATGGCACCAATTATTCTTTCTGTAATATGCCCCAAAGCATGATGTTCCCTGCTTCAAAGTAGGTATGGTGTTCTTGTGATTCAACTCAGCATTCTTCTTCCTCCAAACACGACGAGTTGATTAAAAAAAAAAAGTTATATATATTTTTTATCTGACCACATGATATTCTCACAGTCCTTTTCTAAATCGTCCATATGCTTTCTGGCAAACTTCAAATGAGCCTGGACATGTACTAGCTTAGGAAGGGGGACACTACTGGCACTGTGGGATTTGAGTCCCTCTTGGCATAGTGTGTTACTTATGGTAGTTTTCCCAGCTATCTGCAGGTTATTCATCAGGTTCCTCTGTGTAGTTCTGGGATTTTTGCACAACAATATCTTGAACATTTTGACCTCACGGGATGAGCCACAGCTTGAGGGAGATTATGATTTGCATGGTATGTCTTCCATTTTCTTAAAGTTGCTCCCACAGTTGATTTATTCACACCAACCTCTGGAAAATATTCCAGTTTTTCTACAGGTCTACAGTTTGGTGTCCTTCGGCAGCACTTTGGTTTCGGCCATGAATGAGTCTGACACCTTTATACAGATAACAAGGTCAAACAGGTTCCATTAATACAGGTAACGAGCGGAGGACAGAAGAGCTTCTTAAGAAGAAGTTATAGGCCTGTGAGAGCCAGAAAGATTGTTTATGGGGTCATAGGCCAGCCGTGCCCACCCAGTAACTCTGGGTGCAGGACCAACCCTCAAGTAGGCACCAATCCATTATATGGCACACTCACATACACACATTCACACGCTAGGGGCCACTTTAGAGACACCAATTAACCCGGTATGCATGTCTCTATAATGTGGGAGGAAATTGGAGTACCCTGAGAAAACCTCTTTGACTACAGGGCGAACATGCAAACTCCAGACAGAAATTTATTGAGTTGTCCCACACTTTGATCAAACCCAGGTCCTTCTTGCTGTGATAGCTCTTCCCACTGCACCACTGTGCTGCCGGCATAGCAAAATCTGAAATAAAACTTACAGTACACACATTATGGTGATTGCCATAATGCACAATGTGTGTGCGATAATGAAATAACAAATAAGATTTATGTTATTTTCGGGATGACTCTCTGAGCATCTGACAATAGGGAAAAATTCCTTTTCATTTATAACACGTTCATGTGCTGAGCTTTTAAGTTTACATGCCTTTATCAAAGATAAATAATTCATAAGGCCAAGAGAGCCCAGGAGAACTCCCTGTTGTGTTGTTTATTTCTCTGCAGGTTGTTATATGCATATGATTGAGGCTCTGAGCATTCTGGGAGTCAGAATTTGATTAGTCTGTTGGCTGAAGTGGAGTGAATGAGTGATCGAAATATTTTACCCAGTGGACAGTTGTGTGGGAGGAAACACGCATGAGTGTGTTAGTCCTTGGATTCTACTCCAATCTGCACATTCCTTGAACAGCTGTAAAATCACAAGGGTCATTAAGACAGAAGTATGATTCTTTATTGCATTAGATATGATAATAGAAAGTGACAAAGCAAGAAAACTTTGGAACCTGGATGGCCTTGAGAGAATAAAATAAGCATGTCATTACAGTTTGCACCTCAAACAGGTCTATCATGGGTATAAATGTTTCCGATTATAAAATATTAGTTCTCCTAATGTGACAGAATTAATCATGCTTATCTCCAAATCAAAGTCATTAACCTATGTACAGGATCCCAGACCCACATTGTTCTTAAAGCAAATTCTTCCAAGACCTATTGAGCCATTACAAAATAAAAAAAATCAACTCTTCACTTGGCACTGTTATGTAACTAAACCTATAAAGTAGCAGTGATTAAATCTCCAAGTTTGGTTAATGATTTACTAATGGCGTCTGATCAGGGTTGTGTATCCTTGCTTGTGTTGCTTGATCCCAATAATACCATTGATCATACTATTCTTAATTGTAGACTAGAGGATGTTCGATTTAGGGGGTCTGCCCTTTTCCGGTTTACATCTTAGTTGTCTCAATGCTATTAGTAGGTAGATTTAAATAAAGATGTCTCTAAGCTATGTAATATATAGTTTGGTGTGCTTCAAGGTTCTGTGTTAGGCCTAATATTTTTTTTACCTTATATAGGCTGCCTGTGGGTACGATGATTCAAAACATTGTATCAGTTTCTATTGTTATGCCGATGACACACAACTGTATGTATTAGCAAATTAATATGAGAGATATCACCTTAATACATTTGAGGAATATATAAAGAACATTTGACAATGAATGCTAAACCAATTTTTCTTCTTAATTCTGATAAAATAGAATTACTTGTTCTTGGACCATAAGAAGCTAGAATTAATATTTCAGATTTCAGTCAATTCTTGTGAAGCTTTCAATGATCTTGGTTTGATTATTGACTTCAGACTTAATTTGAATCTCATGTAGATAACATTATGAGACAGCCGAGTTTCATCTTAGAAACATTGCTAACACTCCATAATTCCAAAACACTTGATCATTCTTTTGTTACTTCCAGATTGGGTTATTGTAATGTCTTTTTGTATGGATATACAAGATGTATATGCAGTCTTCAGTTAATGTAAAATGCTTCAGTCAGAGTTCTTGCTACAAACCCGATTCCAAAAAAGTTGTAACAAAGAACAAATTGTAAATAAAAACTTAATGCAATTATGTGGAACTTTTAAAATTCTATATTTTATTCATAATAGAACATAGATCACCTATCAAATGTTTAAACTGAGAAAATGTATCATTTAAAGAGAAAAAGTAGATGATTTTAAATTTCAGACATCCCCTTTTAGACAACAGTCTGTAAACTAATGTAGAATTCTAGTTGCTCAACTGTCTTAGGTCTTTTTTGTCATACCTTCTGTTTTCTGATGCACAAAATGTTTTCTATGGGTGAAAGATCTAGACTGTAGGCTCGCCAATTCAGCACCCGGGCCCTTATACACAGCTATGATGCTGTAATTGATGGAGTATGTGGCTTGGCATTGTCATGTTGAAAAATGCAAAGTCTTCCCTGAAAGAGATGCTCATCTGGATAGGAGCATATATTGCTCTAGAACAGGGGTGGGCAAAGTTTTTGGCTCAGGGCCCACATTGATGTTTAATATTTGACAGAATGGCCGGGCCAGCACCAGATGCCTTCATATCAAATATAAACATAAAAAGGCATAAGTGTTAATACTTACATTTACATTTAGTGGGAACAGTGTTGTTGATTACTTTTTATGCCAGTGAACACAATTGTGATGTGTTGCCATCAGTTTGTAATTTGTCCCAACTTATTTGGAATCGAGTTTGTACAAATGCATTTATTTTAGTTGCTCAATAATAATCATATAATTATTTTTTTATTATTTTCCAGATATATTGCTTAATGCTTCTTTATTTTTTTGCTCATCCTTTACTTTCTTCCACTGGCAAAGTCATTGATGTATTATATAATTGTGTACTAAAGCAACATATGCCGGATTTCATAAAGCCTTTTATATTAAATCTCTACCATGCATTGTGTTTACCTTAACCACAACGCACAATGCATCAGAGTTCTAACCAGCACTCAATACTAAATGTGTTTTGAGTAACATTATTATATTGTATTGTCCATTAGACAGATGTGGCATTAATTTCATAAGCCAAGTGCTTTGCTAATTGAGTATATTAGGTCCTTGTTATTGTGTGTGCCTCAGAACATGTGCACTGACCTATAGCAGCAGTGTAATCCTTGATGCCTTCTTGAGTGAATTATGTTTCATGATCTGCAATATTAATGGAGAGGTAAATTAGTGTGGTACACTGATTGGAGTTGTGAGAACACAGATTCTCCAGATACCACCCAGCCACAACTAAGCAAGCTCTGGCTTCTCTGAGATAGTTATTTAAGCCAACATGAAATATAACATGCATTGGCACGATGGGAGATTTTGTATAATTAAGCCTTTTTTACAAAACAAATGTCATCCTGGTTGTTAGTCCACACCACTGTTCCGAGCAGGAAGACAATCGAGTTCACAGACTTTATATTAACAAGGAGTCTACACTCTTTTAATCTCTATCTTCAATCTTTTTCCTGGAAACTACTGTCCCAACAAGTATTGTTTTATTGAGACTGAGCTTTTCGTGTGCTATTCACGGGTTTTATTGCATGGCTGGTGTCCTGTTGCATTACACAATAAGAATATGAGCATATGGTAAGAGAGTGTTCTAAAACAGTTTACAAATTAAATAGAATTTTTTGTTCTCTTTTCTGCATCCAATAAATGTTGTATTATATATATATATATATATATATATATATATATTGGTCAAAAATTTAAGGATACACTTAAACAACACAGTGTAACTCCATGTCTGTTACACTTCAGTGGACTCAACCTGTCTAGTTAGAAAGCAACACTTTAAATTAGACCTCAAGTGACATGGATTCTATGCTTCTCCTCTCTTTCTCCAGTCTTTGGGATTTTGATTTCCAAATGAAATGCAAAATTTACTTTCATGAGAGAACTTAACTTTGGACCAATCAGTAGCAGTCCAGTCCCTTTTGTCTTTTGACGCTTCTGACGCTCTCTTTTGTTCACAAGGAATGCGACAGCTGAAACCCATGTCTTGCACATGTCTATGAACGGTGGTTCTTGAACATCGTGCCACAGCTACAAGTACCTGGTTAAGGAATTATGGAATCCCTGTTCTTAATTGTCCAGCAAACTCACCTGACCTTTACACTATAGAAAAGGGTAATGTAAAGAAGATGTGATACGCCATACACAACAATACAGAACAGCTGAAGGCTACTTTCGGAGCAACCTTGGCTCTCATAACACCTTAACAATGCCACAGACTGATCGACTTCATGCCACACCGCATTGCTGCAGTAAATCGAGCAGAAGGAGCCCCAATTAAGTATTGAGTGCTGTACATGCTGATACGTTTCATGTTCATACTTTTCAGTTGGCCAGCATTTGTAAAAACCCAGCGCCTGTATACATATAGTCAGCTGAGCTCATTCTTTGGGCACATGCAGTAATTATCCATTGGGTGGTTCTTATCTATTGATGATCTTTTTTGACCAGGCAGTGTGAATATAGTGCAGTTTTGTCAACCTGATGATGTATTGTAGAACAATTACATAATCCCTACATAATCTCACATTGTCAGGATATTCAGTGAGACTTAAATTAATTAGAATATATAAACAGTCCTGACAAACCCTAATCTCATGCAGCCTCCCGTTTATGGCTGGATGTTAAACTACTCCAAAAGGATTTTCCTCTCTCTTGTCAAATAGAAATATTCAGTAGACATAATGTAATAATATGGAAATACCTGGAATGAACCCCACCCCAACCCCTTTTATATACTCTATAATGCTTTCCGCAAAATATTCAATCACAATTTAACATAAATGTTCAGTCTAGGATTAGACTATGTTATTTAAAATCAGTATGTTTACAAATGATATTTATTAAGTAATAAGAATTTTTCTTATCAGGTAAGAAAATTGGCACTGAAACCATTTAAATAAGCATATAATGAGTGTCAGATATAACACTAAATTAATTATTATAACAGGGAATGTTATTTAATGTTATTTATGAAGGTAGATATCAGCCATGTGGACAGTTTCTGATTGCAGACAACAATATTGTTACTCTCCCCTCTTCTGTGCTTAATTCTGAAATCTGTAAATCTCAGGCAGTCTAACCAAAAACCACACAAGCATATTGATCGGATTTGCCCTCGTAACTAAGGGTCAAACTTGGGAAACACCTACATATGTCATATAACAATAAAATGAATGTTGTAAGCATCGGATGTGATTATGTTTGTATAACTATACCACAACTGTCTGAAGACCATGTGCAGTAATCAGCCATGATGCAGGCTCTCAACTGGTGGTCAGATATTCTCGCATTTTAGTGTGTCGGGGATGATGAGCATCCCGCTGGGGTTAGCTATGCTATCTCTTTGGCTTTCTCTTTCTGTCTCTCTGTATCTATCTCTTTGGCTTTCTCTCTCTGTCTCTCTCTCTCTCTCTCTTTTTCTTTTCATCTGTTCTATGCTATGTGAGTGGGTGGTAGAGAGGACTGAAGGAGGCAGGGGGTAATTGAGCTTTTGCTATTTGCTGTTCTCCCCATGTGGATCTCTGTGTATCAGTGATGAGTGTGAAGACATTTGTTGCACTTCTGGCTGCAATTGTAAAAAAAAAAAAAAACATTGAGGCATTTGGTATGACAACGTGCTTGGGTGTGTAAACCTGATATGCATTTTAAAAATAGCAGACTGAAAGTAGATTTCAGTTCATCGATTCAAACACTCTGTTTAAGCGATCGATTTCAACACATTACATAATGGATTGTGGTTCATTTAGGTTCCTTTCCCATTTCTCCTAGCACAATTATTAAGCTCATGCATATGATTTGAATAAGCTGCTGCCATTCTTTGCAGTTCAATTTATAATAAACTTGGTCCTGCAAATACAAGGGTGGGTGAGTCACCATTTATCAGCACTGTGAAATTGTTCGACACAATCTCTCTGCTTTTCAATATAAGACAAGGTATATTTAGTGAAAAAGCTTTATATTGAGCTGTGAGCCACGAATGCACAGCTGTCTTCACCTCTTTTTAGATATTATATGTAGATTATTTGCCACATACTCCACCGTCACTCGTAATCCAGCAGAACCATCTGATGAGCACAATATGTTTGTACACAATGTCTCGCTCTCTCAATATGTCACGCTCAAGATGTCTGTACAATATGTCACGCTCTCTCTCTCACTCTCTTTTCAATTGCTGTATGTTATGTGAGGGGTGATAGAGATGACAGTATGAGGCAGGCTTCTATTAATCGTGGATAGCTGTCGACTTCTTCAACATGGCTGACACGTGCTTACCAACACTTATTCATACACACTTATTGTACACACATTATACAACATTATACTGTGCATTATTGTAAGTATTGACACAGACACGTTCCCAGACAAAACAAAAACACTGGACCTTTTCCATGCAAATCACAAGTTGGGCGGTGATTTTTCTTGCCCTACAAGCATTGACTGTAGACATCGATAAATCTGTGTGGCTCACAGAAGTAATAAAGATAAATTTTTCAATTACCCTTGTATATATAACTCTATACTTCATACGAATAATCTTTAAAGAATTTATTGTTTTTGTTATGAACTTAAATAGGGTTGAAGATACTGTATAATCTAATTTCTCAGAAGAAGTCTTATTGGTGTCTTGTGTCTATAGTCTGTTTCAGTATTAGATTAATGTCATTCTGCCCTTTCTTTACAGAGACGCTGTTCTTCTATGGGTACATGAATCTTAGTTCCATTGGCCAGATGCCTGTGATGGAGGAAGTCGAGCCCAGTGAGAGGTTTGCAAACTATTTGTTATTTTGTCATTATATGTACAGTTTTCTCTATGTTTGACCCATGAACCCATTTTAGTAAAAATAATTAATCTGCTTTCTCTGTCATGGGGGTAAAAGAGTGTGCAGATCTCCTCTGATGCACTCCACTAAACTAGCATTAAGGATATGATGACAATGTGCATGAATTTGAAGAAGTAATAAATAGCAAAGGCAAAGAAGTGACCTTTTATGTTTATTAAACTTAGACTGACTTTCCATGTTAGACTGCAGCTGCCAGTTTCATTGTCCCTTAACTTGAAACATCACTGCAGGTCTTATAGTTAATTTGTGCAAAATTAACCCAAATAATTCCAATAGCCAATCCAAAACACTTTATTTGGGTTGTGTGGTGTGTGAAACTCTCCTTGGTTGCAGCATTAAGGTTAGGTGGTTCAGGCAGGTGCCTGCTTCGATGTGATTATCTGTTTTGTTGAAAATCTCCATTAAAATTACAGAAAGACTGCAGTGCTGCTAAGTTTTAACTTTTAATCAAAAGTGTACTGTGTTTCCACAGTGGTTTTATGAGAATAGGTTGGACATCACTCGGACCCCATAAAGCAGCCACATGCTTCTACAATAACATCTTGTAATTTAGGATTAGAAATGAGAACACTAGAGAGACAGCACAGGTTGGAAAATTGGGAGACACAGTTAGAGAGGGTTGAGGGCATGTGCAGAAAAGGGACAGTGGATATATTGGTAGGAGAATGTCAGAGATAAAGTTGCCAGGCAGAAGGCAGAGAAGAAGACCAAAGAGGAGATATGAAAAGTTGCTGACTTAGTCTGGTGGGTTTTTGAAAGCAAAATTAGATCTAGGAAGATCTTTTTGATCAAAACTATTTTTATTTATTAATTTACGCATAAACACCATGTTTATGTGGGTATAAATGTGGGTATAAATGAGACATCAAAAAGGTCAGGACACAAAGCATGGTAAAAGAATGTACGGTTCACAAAAAAAAAAAACATTTGCATATTATGAAGCTTTTGTTTTTTATAAGAATGAGGTACAGCTTTTATTTTTCAGTTTTCAAATAATTCTTTTTATGTTTCGAATGTTTTATCATAGAACACACATTAGAGAAGGAATTACCGTTCACCTCTCGCGACTCCACTCTCCATTCACAGAATGTAAATTTTCACTTTTTTCACCTATTTTTCTCTTTTGAAGTTAATCAGACATAAAGACCAGTCTTTGTCAAGAAGATTTTTTTTTGCGACAGAAACTTTAGTGTCGAAAATCACTGACACGACTCCTTCCATAAATGTGGCATAACATTTTCTAACAGAAAGTGTTGTACTATTATTATATTATAGCTTAGTATATTATATAAAAATTATTGTAAACCTATATTTGTTTATGTTATAGCTGAAACTATTCTCAGAACTGTGATGTTGAGGTATATTGCTTGAGGTATATCACAGCCCATTGTTAAGCACAGTGGCGCCTCATAGCAATAAAGACCCGGGTGCTTTATTCCCGGGTGAGTTGTTCTGGGAAACTTCTTGTGGAGTCTACATGTTCTCACCCTGTTTGCATGGGTTTACTCCGCTTTCCTCCACAGTCAAAAGCCATGCATGCTAGGTGAATAAAAGCCACTAAATCGTGTGGTCCTAAACCTGAAAGGGTAAAGGTTGCGTCAGGAAGGGTATCCAACAGAAAAGTGTGCCAGTTGCACAATGCAAGTGACATAGCTTAGCGATCCCTGGTGGAAGGGGAAAAGCCATAAAATTTGAAAAAACATGTTATTGTTAAGTATAACTCCTAGGTATAAAAATTAGGACAGGTTTTAGATACACAGATCAAATGATAATTCTTTATTATTCACACAATCGGGAAACAAAAGAGAAAGGTAGGGAACTCAGCAGTATATAAATAATATATACTAAGAAAAATAAGAATAAATTATAGAAGGTCAAAACATGGCATAAGTCTTTGAAAAGGTTATCATGGACATCATGTTGGCAATCATGCTTACATTACATTTACATCTATGTATGCATTGCATATACATTTACATCTTATCCAGAGCATCTTACAAAAGTGCCTTAGTCATCTATTGGGAATGCCAAAGACAGTGTCTACCGACCCAAACCCAAAGCACTAAGTACACTGCCAGAACTGATCGATCTGTATAACATCAGTACAAGAATTACATGATAAAAAAATTCCTACTGCCCAAAAGTCAAAACTATGCACAAGCTGTAGATAACGAGACACAGTAAATACAAAGAAGCTTTAATTATACGAGGGAGAAGGTTAGTGCTCAAGTAATAGACTTAAAAATGGTGTGTCTTCAGACTGCGAGAGCTTTTGCTGTTCAGACATTCAAGGAAAGTTCATTACACCACATTAGTGCCAATACAGAGAAAAGTTTGGATTTTTATCTCCTGTGTCCTGGATAATGGTGAGTCGAGTCGTCTACATCTACTTCTTAGCTTTAGCTTGAGATGGTGGGATGGGAGTGACCATATCAAAAGCTGCAGACTGCCTTTCTGGATTTCACAGCATAACGGTGCATTAGTACAGCAAAGGTTTATAATCTTTTTTCAAAATTATTTTTTATTTATTGTTAATGGCTAAATTGACCCTAATAAAGAAAAAAACAAGACAATGCTCAATTTTTTACAAAAGCAATGAAATTTTTGCGTTAATTGCATTATCCAGAGCCAGATTTCTACAAGCAGGTGAATCATCCGTGCAGCTGATCATTGTGAAGTGATGATGTTGTTTGACACGACATCCCCATGTGCCTCAATGGGGGCAGCACACTGTACTTCACATTTGTATGGGCTAAATGCATAGAAAGAATTTCCCTATGGTGATCAATTAAAGTAATCCAAATTCAAAAATCCCAAAAATATTTTGTACCAGATTTAACTCTTTACTGCAGGAGTGGGAGATAAGGGCCACATAAGAAACCTGAGGTGTGTCCGAGGGCCAAACTAACAATAACATGATCTTAAATATGTTTGATATTAAATTTCTACACCTGTAAAGATCAGTAAATTATATCATTTTTATTATTCTGCTGGATATCAAAGGGGATATTTAATTCTGATAAAAATATCAAATTGTGGACTTTATACAAATTGTAGACAAATATACAGTTATTAAACAGGAAAATGGGTTAGTGATGGAGGATTCTTGTTGTGTCCTTTTTATCTGGACATATTAGTGCTGCAAAGTCAAATTAACTCTTCATCAGATAATGGTTTACTGTTTACTATTCTGTAAGATATAACACAACTTGTCTTGACAGCTGCAATCGTCGATGTGTGAGGTTTGGTGAAAGATCCTTTTTTTACAGTTTAGCCAGCAAAGCATCTAACTCCTTAACCATCACTTCAGCAGTTGTTGACCAGTTCTATTCCTTGGGCAGTTCTATTCCGTAGCCTGTGTACCACAAAATAAGCACAAAGCATTTCCTTCTGTAAATCAAGATTTAGCAATTTGTGCCTAGTTAAGAATTCAGCATTCAGTATCAATCACCGTGTGCATTTTGTAAACTAGTTTTCATTTACATTAATTGTTTGTGAGTGACCACGCGACAGGAAGGGTCAACGTAAAATGCTCAGGTCTGTTTTAGTGAATATCTTTGTAATAAGTGGTATAGTGTGCAGTGAGCCAGTCATTATTGCCATATAATCCCCTTCAGGGTGATTCAAGAAGATGATCCTGCATCATGCTGTCTGGGTATATTCTGGGCTTATTTTTTATTAATACTGACAGCCTTGCTGTCCGTTATCCTTTACTTAACTCTCATCGTACTGGAGAATACATGTGAGTCATGTCATAAATATGGTATGATATTTGACAAGGTTTGTTTAATTTGCTCTTATGAGTTATGAGTAGAGGTCATCCTTTGTAATAAGAATTCCTTAATAAGAGACACCTATTGGGACTTCTGGACAACTCATACGTAGAAGGGGTCAGTGTGTAGTGACCTTCATTTATTTCAGCAGCAGCACATACAGCAATATAAACCTAAATGAGACGGTAAGACTAGATGACAGATGATAGATGTGTTGAAAATGAATTAGTGCACTGTAATACTGGAATGCAATTTCTGTGTTGTTACAGTGTCACACATGTTAAACATGATAAGACTAACATATAGAGAATATGGAATATGGAACATATGGCAGAGAAGATGAATAATTGAGCTTCGTATAAACATACAGATGTGCACGCACATTATCTCTAGATTAATTACATATTATGCTTTAACTAAGTTATTTGCACTCTACATGATATTTAACCTAAAACACTATTATCAGCTATTAGCATATCACACCACAACCACCTCCTCGTAAGATGCTCTTCTATGCACCTTCACAGTTATGTTATCATATTGTATTTGCATTACTACTATTTTGCACACTGATCATTATAGTTTCTTTCCCCCATTCCTCCCCTTCTCGATTCTGTTATTTGCATTGTATTATGTTGCACTGCCTCTATTTTTGCACAATGTTATTTGTTCTTGATATTTATGTATTAGTTTCCCTGATTCATTTAGTCTTTGAAAAAACATACACATACACTCATTTACACTTATTTCCTTTAATAATACAAATGTGCAAACATTTTCGAACTTTTCATCACGACTGAGAAGCTGAGCATATTTAACACAGTCAGAATTTAAATCTTCTATTCCAGTTGCAGGTTATTATCATATTTCCTAATGAATTGCTATTAATGTCTGAAGATGAGGCAAAAGCCCGCATGATAATTTTCAGGAAATAGATTTAGGATTGTATGAGTGTTGCATGAGACTGGAAAAGTCATTTGATGGAGATACTTTGTTTCCTCAAGGCAGCTGACTGGTTATATGCAAATGATATCGCAGAGTATGGTGCACCTTGAATGTTACGTGTCTATTTTACTTCTGTCTGAGACATATTCCTGATGTCTGGAACAATATAAAGTCTCTCTAATGCATATACAGTCTAATGTAGACATACATACAGAGCTGATATTACGCATGGAAGGATAAACACTCAGGTAACACTTGAAAGAAAAAAGTAGCTCTTTGTGGAGGTTTTTTCTTATATTTTTTACCAAAACTTAATGAAAATGTATCTGAATGATTACCTTTATTCTGATATTCTGAGCTTTTCTATACTGTGTGGTCCCATTCAGTATGACACTGTCCTCAGAACAGGGCTTGAGGTCTCACTGAATGTTTTGATAATTATCAAATTTATGTAAATCGTATTCAACGACCTTCACACTGACCAGACCTAAAGAACTGCAGAAGATTTTGGATTGAAATGGTTAGATAGCAGTATCTTTAAAACATGACCTTAGAAAATATACATACAGTTGGAGAAAATGGTATTTAGTCAGACACTGATTGTGCAGCTCTTCCTACTTAGAAAGATGAGAGAGATCTGTAATCTTTATTTTATGTACACTTCAACTATCAGAGACTAACAAAATCCACGAAATCTTATATCCCTCAATCTGGAGTCCCATGCAAGATCTCATCCCGTGGGATCAAAATGATCATGAGATCAGTGAGCAAAAATCCCAGAACTACACAGAATGACCTGCAGAGAGCTGGGACCAACGTAAAAAGGCTGAAATCTTGCAGTTTCAGGCGTGTCCACCTGCTTAAGGCAGTACATGTCTAGCCCTGTCTGAAGTTTGTCAGAAAGCGTACCTATGATCCAAAAGAGGATTAGGGGAATATCATGTGGTCAGATGAAACCAAAATAGAACTTGGGAAAAACTCAACTCATCATGTAGAGTTGTAAGAATTGCATCCCAAGAACACTGTACCTAATGTACAGGCTGTTTTTCTGCAAATTATACAGTACGACTGATCCGTGTTAAAGGTAGAATGAACCGGGCCATGTATCAAGAGACCATGTATCAAGCCAAAACCTCTTTCCATCAGTAAGAGCACGCAAATATACATCTCGGGCAACAAAGGAGTTGCTCCGTAAAAAGCATTTCAAGGTTCTGGAGTGGTCTAGCCAGTCTCCAGACCTCAACCACTTAGACATCCGCAAAACATCACTGCTCTAGAGGAGATCTGAATGCGCCAAAATACCAGCTACAGTGTGTGCAAACCTGATGAAGATTTATAGGAAATGTTTGACCACGGTTATTGCCAAAGGTTATGTTATTATATTGAGTTTATTATATAACTTTTGTTATTGACCAAATACTTTTTTACTCTATAATTATCAAAAATCTCATTTTGTCTCTAATAGTTGAATTGTACCTATGGTGAAAATTGCAGACCTCTCATATCTTTCTAAGTAGAAGAACTTGCACAATCAGTGGCTTAATAAATATTTTTTGCCCCACTACATGGGTTTTCTTTAATGAATTGTGTCTCGATATTCTTCTTAATGTAGTTTCCCCTGGAAAAGTAAGTAAGTCTGTTCATTTGCAGAATATCTATTGTAAAAATCTAGAAATACCTTGTCTGTTCTTATTGAAACCTAGTGGGTCCTTGACACTCAAGGCTTGCTGATCAAAATGGCCCACCTTTGTACTGTTTGCATAAAACCCAGATATTTGCAGAAAAAAATTTACTTGTATCCGCTTACCATGAAGCACAAATTGTTTTGCTCTCCCTGTGCATTTAGTGCTGCTCGACTGCACAGAGCAACTCTCTTAATGCATGTCTTCTCTGTACAGGTACTCTGTACCTACCACTTCTCCAGACATTTGAATTATCACTTGTGCTATAGATGGATGTTACTCTTAGTCTCTGCCTTAGTCTCTGAAATTGTAAGGTTAATGGTGTATGCTAAATGGTCCTTTATCACCTGCCTATCACGATATGTGATAATAATGCCTTGCTTTTTCTTCAAAATGTTTCATTATAATTTCAAACCAATGTTAATTATTATTAATTGATTATTTTAAACAATAAAGAAAGAATTGTGATGTGGCCCTGACAGGAGTTGTGATTAATACCCCTTTTTTAGGAAGTAATTTAAAGTCTAATTTATTTAACATGTAAATGAATAAATAAAAATAAACTAATAAACCAGTAAAACAGGAAACAGAAATTTTATTTTATCCTAAGGAAGATAGGAAATTGTTAAGGCATTTTTGTACTTCAGGTTGTTAGCAGCAGGGGCTTCGTCAAGCAAATATATTTCTCTGTTGGATAAGGAACTAATACAGAGATTTGAAAGGAAAATGAAATCCTTCTATACCATGAGGCACATCGACACAGGGATAAGATACAGCACATAGGCTTATTTACCTGTGTTAAATGTGATGTAATAGATAGGTGTTGGGTCAAAAACACAAGAACCCAGACACATGATGCGAGTGCCGACACAGGTTGTTCAGAAGAAAGAAAAAAGAGCAGCATAGTGATCTATAGATAAATGTATAGATAAATAATAAAGACTCGCTTAATACCATTTCATACGCAAGGATGCCAGTTTCCATTCTGGATTGTAATCCAAGCTGACTGGTGATACAGTCAGAACAACCTCAGCTTGCTCATCATTCAGTAGCCTCAGGGCAGCTAGGGGCAGTAACCAGGTATATGGAGATCTGATCTGTTCAGTGGTGAATGCATCATTAATTCATAATCTAGCCTACCAATTATGTGCATTAATAAAGACTATGGAAATAAGTGAGTACTTAGTTTAGTGGTAGTGGGCCTTTCTGCAGCTACAGTATAGGTTAATTATCCAAAAGATTAAAACCACTTTCTGTAGATCCTCAGAAAATGGCTCTAATACACTGAGGGCTGTAAGCTTTCTGATGGTGTGTTGTGAATTCTGAGATCATGTCATTAGCAGCAGAATCTTTAAATTCTCTAAGTTGCAAGCTGGTACCTTAGTGGATCAGACTAGGTTATCAGGGACATCTGAACTGTTGATCAGTCAGAATAAGATTTGAAGAAGTCAAAACTTTAACCAGAAAGAGGCTGCAATAGAGGAATACAGCTGAAATGTTTTTACTTGGTATTTACCTATATATAGGTAGGTTAGCATCACATTGCTTCCACCTGCTTGTTTATTTCCTATAATGCATCATGATGGCATCTTTTCTCAGTAAGCAATGCACACACACTCACCCAGCCATACACAAGATGTACAGTGGGGCCAACAAGTATTTAGTCAGCCACTGGTTGTGCAAGTTATCATACTTAAAAAGATTAGAGAGGTCTGTAATTTTTTGTGATAGGTACACTTCAACTATGAAATCTATTTTATTTGTAAATTATGGTGGAAAATATATATTTGTCACCCACAACAAGCAGGAATTTTTGTTCTTACAGACCTGTAACATCTTATTTAAAGAGTTCTTCTATTTGTTACCTGTATTAACAGAACCTGTTTGACCGCATTGTTTATATAAAAGACACCTGTCCATAGCCTCCAAACTCAAACATGATCAAGACTAAAGAGCTGTTGAAGGACACAGAAAGAAAATTGTAGACTTGCACTATGCTGTAAAGAGTGAATCTACAATAGGCAAGCAGGTTGGTGTGAATAAATCAACAGTGGGAGCAATTGTAAGGAAATAAAAGACATACAAGTTCAGTGATTATCTCTCTAGATCTGGGGCCGATGCAAGATCTGATCCTGTGGGGACTGTGAGAACTGTGAGCAAAATCCAGAGGGACCTGATAAATGACCTGCAGAGAGCTGGGACCAAAGTAAATAGGCTACCATGAGTAGCACACTATGCTGCTAATGACTCAAATCTTGCTGTGCCAGGCCTGTCCCCCTGCTTAAGCAAGTACATGTCCAGGCCCATCTGAAGTTTGCCAGAGAGGATTGAGAGAATATTATGTGGTCAGATGATACCAAAATAGAACATTTCGGTAAAAACTTAACTTGTCGTGTTTGGTGCAAGAATTGCATCCCAAGAACACCGTACCTACTGTGAAGCATGGGGTGAAAACATCATGCTTTGAGGCTGTTTTTCTTCTAAGGTGACAGGACTAATGAACTGAGTTAAGGTAAGAATGAACAAATAGGGGACATGTATCGTGAGATTTTAAGCCAAAACCTCTTTCTATTAGTGAGAGCATTGAAGATGGAACATGGCTTGGTCTCCAGCATGACAGTGATTCCAAACACACTGCTCAGGCAATGAAGGAGTAGCTGCGTAAAAAGCATTTCGAGGTTCTGGCATAGTCTAGTCAGTCTCCAGGCCTTAAACCCACAGCAAATCTGTAGAGGGATTTGAAAGATTGTGTTTCCCAACGATACCCTCAAGTCATCACTGCTCGAGAGGAGATCTGCATGGAGGAATGGGCCAAAATACCAGCTATAGTGTATGTAAACCTGGTATATACCTACAGGAAATGTCATTGCCAACAAAAGTTATTTTACAAAGTATTGAGATTTCCTTTATTTTTTTTTTATTTTCCCTTTTATAATTGAATAAATATTTTTTGGCTCCACTGTAAAAGAAACCCTGATTAATCAGACCAGGCCACCATTTTCAATTGCTCTATGGTCTAGTCCTTATGTTTATGTGTCTATTGTAGTGCCTTCATAGGTCAGCATAGGCACTCAGACCTTGCCATCAGCTTTCTGTCATCTATGCTACAAGTAGCTGTTCAGTGGCATCAGACATGAAAAGCTAGCTTTCACTGCAAATATCAGTGATCTTGTTGCCATTTTAGCAGTTGTCCTTCCTTGGGCCAAATTTGGTAGGTACAAACCACTGCATTCTGGGAAAACATGACAAGACCTAGACACAAACGTCTAGCTGGTTGGCCATAAACGTCCATAACTGAATGCTATCTGACTTTAACTTTTGAACATTTCGGTTATTCACAAGAAAACAGACACATACATAAATGATACGCTGATTATTTGTGAAATCAGATAATGGCCTTTGCCCCTAATCAACACGTTTGTTTTTTGGGCAGGAAGAGTAAATTAGACAGTTCAAATGCAAATATTTTATTAGATGAGCTGGTGAGGAAAATGGCCTCATTTTACGTTTAGATGTTCAACAGACAGACAGTATGATGATTTCTGCATAATTAAGGTCAAGTTTTGTGCCACCACCCAGTCTAAAATTGCAGTGTCAGGTTATTAATCTGGTCTGTAGTCTCTGTATGAAGCTCAGAAACATGACTGTTGAGGGATGAATTAACTGAGCTGTATATATTTTTAATTTTTAGTATAACAGCAGAAACATGGTGGCACAGTTGGAAGTGCCATTGCCTCACAACAAGAA
>JAOUQT010000033.1:11730539-11742700 GCA_025769995.1 Xyliphius kryptos
AGGTCTAATTAGAAACTCACTTCAATTACTCCCATTATCAAGAAGCCCAGAGTGTCCAATATCTTTCTGGTCTGGCACTAGCACGGTTTAAATCCTACCTCTCTGACAGGCAACACTTTGTCCAACTGTGGTTCCACGTTTCAAAAATTGCAACTATACGCCAGGTTGTGCCTCAGGGCTCGGTCCTTGGACCAGTACTATTTATATTATACATCATTATACATATAGCAGCTGCACTGACTCCCTGTACATAAGAGAATCCAGTTTAAAATATTGCTCTTCACTTTTAAACCTTTTTTACTAAATCTCTACTAAAAACATATTACTCTAATTAACTATCCCTTCTTTATCTCAATGTACTGTATGTGCTTATTGTTTTTTGTTGTAAAGCGTCTTTGAGCATCTTGAAAAGTGCTATATAAATTGAATGTATTATAATTATTATTATTCATCTGTACTGTATCGTTGGGTCTGTTGTGTCGCATCTTTCTCTTCACAATGCCCCATAAATTTTCTAGAGTGTTAAGGTCAGATGAGTTGTGGTCAGCAACAGGAAGCATGAGGTGTGCTAAAACCTCCTGGTAGACAGATACATTGATCTTTGTTCCTCAGAAAACACAGTGGACCAACACCAGTAGATGACATGGCTCTCCAAACCATCACTGACTGTGGAAGCTCTATTGACGTGGATTCTGTGTCTCTCCTCTTCCAGACTCTGGGACCTTAATTTTTAAAGGAAATGCAAAATTTACTCTCATCAGAAAACTTAACTTTGTACCACTCTGCAGCAGTCCAGACCGTTTTGTCTTTAGATGCTTCTGACGCTGTCTTTTGTCCAAGAGTGTCTTGACACAAAAAATTGCAACATCTGAAAGCTATGTCTTTCATATGTCTGTGCACGGTGGTTCTTAAAGCACTGACTCCAGCAGCAGTCCAGTCTTTGTGAATCTCCCCCACATTTTTGAATGGGTTTTGTTTCACAATACTGTTCTGTTATATCTATTGCTTGTACACTTTTTTACTACATCTTTTCCTTTCCTTCACCTCTGTATTCATGTTCATGTACAGAGAGCTCTTCAGCAATGATCTTTTGTATCTTTTCCTGCTTGTGCAAGGTGTCAATGGTCATCTTTTGGACAACAGTCAAGTCAGCAGTCTTCCCTATGATTGTGTAGCCTACAGAACTAGATTGTGCCGTTGCAGGTGTTTTGAGTTAATTAGATGATTAACGTGTTGCTAACAGGTGTTTTCAATGTTGAATCTTTTTACAATATTCAAATTTTCTGAGACACTGAATTTGGGTATTTTTATTAGCTGTCAGTTATGAAATATCAAATTAAAATAAACAAACACTTAAAATATATCAGTCTGTGTGTAATGAATGTGTACAATATACAAGTTTCACTTTCTGAATGGAATTATGGAAAGAAATAATCTTTTTCATGATATTCTAATTTTATGACCAGCACCTGTATATATATATATATATAGTTAATACTATTTGTTTTATTTTCATTATTCATTATGTTTTACACTTGTGTTTACTATCAAAAAGTCTTGTTGTTGATGCTCACTTTTAGCTGTTGATTTTTAATTTGCATTGAAAATCATAAAACTGATAGATAAGATAATACAGTACATTTTTGTAATTTCTCCTTCTGATCACCAACCATGAAAACACCATCATTATCAACAACATAAAACCGAAGTTGTTCGTTTAATTATATTTAGTTCATAGGAAGACTATCGAATCAAGATTTTTCAAAAACAATTTTTGACAAATCTTCCACACATGAATGTTTTTAAAAATCAATTTTATTTAACTATGAGCTTCCAAAAAGCGATCTGTTCTTTTTTATTTATAAATTGATACTTTTCAACTTTATCATTATCATGTTCATAAAAAATAATACATAGAGACTTGTTTTAGCACGAATGAAAAAAAGATCATTATCTTAAAAGAACACCTTTAAAAAATTCATGTTTATTTACATTCTTGTTTATTTGTTTAACATCTGATTAGGAATACTGCTTTACACTGTTGGTTTAGCAGCTAGCTGCTAGCAGCCTTGTTGTAATCATTGTTTTCACAAACATCTGCTGCTGTCTATATGCTCACGTTTTAAAGGTACAAAGGAGGCGGTGTTAATGCAGATTAAAACTAAGTTTACCAGAATTATATTTTTATAAAATAGAATTATATAATTATATTTTTCTCAACATCTTCTGTATACAGACCCATTCCAAAAAATTAGAATATCATGGAAAATTGTATTCATTTTCATAATTACATTCAAAAAGTTAAACTTTTATAGATTATAGATTCAGGGACCATAATTTAAACAATTTCAAGTATTTATTTGTTTATTTTTACATAAATTGGGCACATTTTTACATGGAAACAGGATTTCAATAAATTAAAATACTGTGGAGAAATCAGCCTAAACTACATAGTGGAAAGACAAAATGTGGCAGAAGAAGATGCACCAGCAAAAGATATGACCATGGGCTTCAGTGCATTATCAAAAAAAAAAAGATAAAAAATGTGGCAGAGATCCAGAAAGAGTGGAATGAGGCAGAAGCCACAGCTGCAAAAACCACCACATTTAGACATGCATCCGGGAGATAGGCTACAAATGTTGGGTTCCTCGGTTCAAGCCACTTCTGAACCTGAGCCAACGTAGGAAACATCTCAGCTGGGCCAAGTAGAAGAAGGGCTGGACCGTTAGCCAGTGGTTCAATGTCCTCTTTTCCAATGAAAGTAAAGTGTGATTTTCATTCGGGAATCAAGGTCCAAGGGTTTGGAGAAAGATGGGTGAGGAACAGAACCTGAACTGCTAAAATCCATAGCCAGTCATGATTTGGGGTGCAGTGTACTGTGCAGGTGTTGGTAAACTCTACTTTCTTAAATCCAAGGTTTCTGCAACAGTCCACCAGAATGTTTTAAAGGACTTTATGGTTCCTTCTGCTGAGGATCTATATGGAGATGCAGATTTCATCTTCTAGCAGGACCTGGCCCCTGCCCATGCCACCAGAAGCACCAAAGCCTGGTTTGAGGCCCATGCCATCACAGTACTTGACTGACTAGCCAACTCGCCAGACCTAGGCCCCATTGAGAATCTATGTGGTATTCTCAAGAGAAAAATGAGGGCCACCAGACCCAACAACAAAGAGGAGCTGACAACAAGCATTAAATAAATCTTGGCTTCCATATCTCCCTGCCAATGCCACAGGCTGATTGCCTCATTGCCACATTGCATCGAGACAGTGTTTAAAGCAGAGGGATTCCCAACCAAGAATTGAATAGTGACATATTGACATAAGTAACATATTTTGATTGATTTGATGTCATCTTAATTTCTTTTTTCTGCAAAAACTGAGAAGTAGCTTGAGTATTCCACTCTCTGCAAGATTATTGAATCTTCTCTTTTTGATAATGCGCTGAAGCCCATGGTCATTACTTTTGCTGGTACATCTTTTCTAGTCGGGGCTGATTTCACCATAGTATTCGAATTTATTGAACTCCTGTTTCAAATAAATAATAAATAAATGTTTCAATTATGGTTTAACTTTTTAAATGGAATTATGGAAATTAATAAACATTTCCATGATATTCTATTTTTTTGGAATAGGTATGTACACAGCATTTGAGAAGAATGTGGTTACATTAAAGAGGTTAAAGTATTGTATACACTATTTGACATGATAATGACAAGTTGAAAGTTTAGCTATAATATAGAATAACTTATAAACCAAGGCAGTAATATACACCTTAAGTGCAAAACTAATTCATCAAGCAGTAAACATTTATTACACATAATCTATTCACGTGTCACATATTTGTATAATTGCCTTTTTTTACCCGAAAAAACATTCCAGGTTTGAAATACACTCTGTATGAAAAATGATGTATCTGTGTAAGAAATAGTGTAATGTAGCAACAGATTTTGAGAAATAATATTTATTCCCCTGATTGAAGTGTTTTAGGTCCCTGGCAACACAAACTAGTAAAATTGTTCAACATATGAAAATATTTTTACTCTTTAAGTCAGAAATTCCATAGGAAACCATAAGCACTACATATATGTGTATATAATGACCAGGCTTATGTTTTACAGTAGTACAATTTTGTGCATGTATCATGAAAAAGCAGCCAGAAAAGAAAATGATAAGTCATCTAATTAAGCCTAAGTCTATTCCTAAGTCTAAGTCTAATTCTAATCTAATTAAATTCCAGCATCTAATAGATTAAATTGTCATTTCATGTCATTTATACTATAGATCTCCATCATACCATTTTCAGTGATGACGCCATATAGTCTGACATGAAATATCCCAATAATTTACGTACTTATTAAATATTTTCAAGTAACAAAAGTTTAGAAAATACCAACAACAGAACTAAGAGTTTAAAAGCTATATTATTTCATGAGTTCTAAATATACAGTAAAACAATTGCAAATTGGAAGATTGGAAGCTTTTGGAATGTCTGTGTATATATGACACTGAATAACCTTATATAAATGATTGAGAATGCAGAGGCAGGAAACCACACTGTTGTGCGAGCCACACACAGCATAACATTTATATGTAAAATGAAAGTATTTGATTATGATTGTGTGTTTAACTGTGATATTTTGATAGCCCTTCATACAGGTAGTTTCTATGCAGCTTGCATGATACACAGATATGAGCCGACAGACACGCACAAAGATCATTTAATAATCATAGCCAGGCTTAAACATGACAGTAAAGCACATGTGTGATCTAAAGTGACTGTTGTTCTTGCATATGAATGCGATCTGAGTTCAAAGTTCACCAAATTGTATGAACATAGTTGACTATATACTTGACGTCACCAAGAGCTTGCCGTGAAATGTTTTCTGGGATATCCGTCTGCCACAAGACCACATACACCCAATGCGTACTTGATAAAATGGGTGGCACAAGAACACATCTGGTCATCTGGTCACTGCTTGGCTAGATGCAAACCTTTGCAATGGAGCAGTATCTGGGTGTTGATTGATAACATTTTATAAACACATGGAAACACAAGTATGAGAATGAGAAATGGCCCTTATGATAAAATGCATTTATAAATATCTAGCCCTTTTACCCTATTGATTAAAATGCAATGTTTTTGAAGAAAAATGCCAGTTAGCATTTACCAGTCACCAAACATGATAGGTTGGTGCTGGGGTGAGTGACACACATTCTAGTTTTTGTGATTATAAATTAAAAATGAGAAAAATGCAGTCGGGACTGCACTCAGTTGGTTGAACGCATTGCTGGAAAAAGCCATCAGCATTAGTAACTGTGGTTTTACTCGCTTGGGCTGCAACAGCTGACAAAAGTTTGGGATGCCTATTCATTTGTGTTTCTACCCGTGTAGCATATTTTGCAGCAAACATTAAAAAGTTATGATAGCGTATTACATTTACATGAGTAAAGTACCAATCTGTATGCTGTAACTGAGTTGGTACACTTTTTAGCCATTACAAAATGTATTCATCTTTTACCCAGAAGGCTGCGTACAGCTTTCCAGTAACCTAGTGTATCTTAACCAGTTTGCGATCTTGTGTGCTCCATTTATGCACTTTAAATCATGCAAATATATGCCCATTTCCATGTGAAAGATGCATATTAAATGTACGGAGGTTAGTACTACTCCAGCCACAAGGAAAAGTACAGTTCTACAGGTACATATATGTTTTTTCAAATGATACCATAAACATGATCTAGCAGGACAATAATCACTTTAAATCTCATATTCTGGCTTCAATACATCACTCATTTCCATTCTAACAGAAGAACAAGAGTACATGTTAATATAATTGAGCAGCTTCTGTTCCAGGGACATTTAATCTGTACGTAAACAACAGTTTTGGTATCAGACAGCATGCAAGTCAGACATTGTGCTGTCTCAGAGACAGTGAGACTTTGTGCACATTGAATTTATGAAACACACACACAGGATTAACACAGTTTTGAATTGAACTAACAACATACATCACAGACAAGCACTACATGTTAGTGTATATATGCATTCACATACAGAACTCCTAGTACATACAGTAGACATTTAACGATGGCTTTATGGTTTTAAAACTGTTTAGATATATACCTTGGTATATAGACACTTCAACATACATGATGCCAGAGATTACACATAAAATGGATATAGACAGAGCATCCACAAATATCTACATTTTAAATAAAACGTATGCACGACTGAAAATGTTATACCTACATATTATTTTCAGTAATTATTGCAATCTAAACCATATGGCTTTAACTAGTGATAAAAAACGTTCAGCACTAGAAAAAAAAATTGCACCCTTTTAGTCTAACTAAAATAGAAAACTCACTTGCTGGATTTGACCCACTGTTTGTCCAGGCTTACTTCTAATATGTTCAGGCACAAATACGCCAATTAATTAATAAGTAGTTTAAAAAGTTTTCTTAATCTTTTCATTATATTTCAATGGGATTTATTGTAAATATGCTCGGCAGATAACTGTAACTACCGTCCGTGTCTGCAATATTAAACAATGTTTAAAGGTTGTATATAGTCAGCTTTATGCATTGCTGAACCTAGGCATTGACCCAACAAGCCTTTCTACTTTCCTTTTTCCAAACTATGTCCATACCCATGTATATACCCATGTATATACACCCCCTCTATAGATATGTCCTAAAATATAAAGTGTTGATTTATGTTTGTAACCACTAAGACGTTTTTGCCATATTCTTAATGTTATCGTATTTTATATATAAAATGGCACAGGGATTCAACTAATACAGCATGAACAAAAACGTTCCCTGATTTCAATTAGTTATAAAATAAAATAAAAAGCTTTTGAAAAATGTTTATAAATATGTTGATGGCAGGTACATTCATTAAAAAAACCACAACCATGGATGATCTGCAGGAACACATCACTCGAGCCATTAACTCGATTACACCAGATATGCTGCAGAATCTGGGCTGAGGTAGATTATTGCACCAATGTTTGCCAAGTAACAGGTGTGGTGCACATTCTGTGTGTGTGTGTGTGTGTGTGTGTGTGTTTGTGTCAGATATCAACCAACAAACTCATGAAACATTTTGCAACTGCAGCCACCAATGTGTAAGAATATTCCAATAATGGTACATGCGATGGAAATCAGGGACTGTTTTTGTGCCCATCCCTGTATGTCTATGGTAAAACCTTTTTTCAATTATTTTCAATACCCACTTTAAGGGTCACGGGAAAGCTGGTGCCCACCCGGCAACTCAACTCTGCTAAAGGGCAGGAACAACCCTAGACAGGGCAGTAAGCCATCATAGGGCACACACAATCACGCACACATTCACACACTAACGGGCAATTTAAAGACACCAATTAACCTATCATGCATGTCCTTGGAATGCGGAAGGTAACCGGAGTACCCGCAGAAAACCCGCGCAAACACGGGAAGAACATGCAAACTCCATACAGAAATTTCCCGAACCCAATATTTTCTTGCTGTGAGGCCACAGCACTATCCACTGTGCCACCATGCCGCCCTGGATACTATTATTATGGAAATAACTAGCTAAATTATCTGGCATAAGATCTTGGCAGTATTAGACAGCACAATTGTCAAGGAACTAGACTTGTATTATGGCATTTCCAATTACATTAATATTAACTTATATTCTTGTTAGATGTAAAAATGCAGATCTTTTCGGACTTGGACTTGTTGAATGCAGTATTGTGTTATTTATCTTTTCTATACTAATGCAAATTAAAACACATTCTTTTGGGATTTGTGAGTCTGGACAATTATTTCCCTCCTAAATGCATATTACAAGTAAACAGCAAGCCAATGCCACAGATTCAGTTTAAAAATTGGTGCCTTTCATTGAACTACAATGGTTGTATTTAATTGTCATTTGGGGTAAAATTTTAATATAAATCAATTGCTCAAATCTAGCTCCTTTCACTTTCATACTTTTCCAGGCTGGACTGAAAATACATGTATTTTTTCCATCATAGAAAAAATTTGGTCACTGAAAAAATTGGCAGTGTTTTTTATTTTGTGTTAACTAGTTTTATACCTATACATGCTTTCCTTTCCGTAACTCATGCTGGCAGGACTAATGTGCATATTACTTATCTTTCAAATGGTAAACAATGACTTGTACTTCTCTTACACACGTTCATAGACAACTGTTTAAAAAAGGGAAGAAGAGTGTTTAAGCTAGACAATGAGCATTCATGTTGTCTAGAACGGCACTAATGACATTTCCTCAGTTAGGTATGTTTGGCGACAACAAACCCAAACCGAACCACTTGTAACACACCCTTAATCCATACAAGACCTGTTATTCAAGAAAGAGAACATTATCCCATCCTTTCTTCAAATAAACAACAAATAATCTCATATGTCAGTGTATGTAAAGTCTTTGGAAGGCTTCATTTGCTGTTAAATTGCCCTCTCAGCTTTTACTACTCATGCTGATGGAGGCTAGATGTGGCGAGGAAACTACACACACATACACACCATCCCAGTGCCAGAGTTCTCTAGTGTCATCTGCATGGAATGTATTCCTGTTGTAATTGTGCATATCATTTAACCAATAAAAAAATCTTTAACATATAGTTAATTTTACCCTGAATGGCAGTGATAAGACCAACTTTGTAGCAGGATGGGTTTTTTTTATCAGTAGAAATAACAACTATGACTTTGTCGAGGCAGTAAAAGCCATCCAGAGTTTGCTAAGATTCCCACTATTCCCAGTCTCAATATCTAAATCTCTGCTCCCACAAAAATAAACCTCCCAGCAGCCCCCCAAATGCAATCTCATAGCCATTACTTTTTAAACATGTCCTGAAGAGGTCCTGGCAAAAATTTCAGCACAGTATCTAAAATGCTCTCCTCCTCATCATCGTCGTCGTCCCCACAACCGGCTGGAATGGCCTTTTTTGGACGAGTTAGTGAGCCTTCACATGCTTGCTCCATGGCTGCTTTCTCTTCAGCCTCTTTCTCCTCCTTCTTCTTCAGGCCGTACTATATAATCATAAAACATTCAGACCACAAACAAAATCAAACATGCAATGAAACACTTGCTTTAATTAGTAACAAAGTTATTGTAATGTAGGCTTCTGTAAGCAACCATTATTGGCTAATTCTGATGTAATTAATATGAGAAATAATATATGCTACTCCTTCCACCCTGTGGGTAAAGCCAATTTTTACATTCTGCATTCCAGGCCACGGACAGCTAGACCTTCATCCGTATTTAAACTTGCAATCTTCGGATGACAGCTTTTCTGTTGTGCCACTCGGGGGAGAGGTGTTAAATACCAGCATTTGACAAAACAGAATAACAGTTGCTTTCCCCACTGTTAAGAGTCACAGTCATTTACAATATGGCAGAGTGCTACAACTGAGCCTTTATGCAAGCCCTTTAATAAACCCTTAACTGCTCAAATTATATATTTGAATTTTATTCTGCTCCGCTTTTGCTGAAAATGACTACTGAGTACCAGAATTGCCAGAAGCAGTGCATCCTTTCAAGAGACTCTAGAGAGTCTAATCTAGAGTCTTTAAACTGCTGCACACAAAACAATACTAATGCTGGAAGATATACAGACAGACAGACAGACAGAAATAGAGACAGACAAACAGATAGAATGTCAGACATACAGACAAACATACATACAGTACATACAGACAGACAGAAAGATACAGATAGATAGATAATGCACCCAGAAGGAAATAAAACATTGAGGCTAGTGATAGAGATTAGGTTTTAACTAATAAATGAATAAATTAACTAATAAATTATATTTATACACATACAGAAACATAACAACATGACCTACTGTATACCCGACTTTGAAAACGCATAACATTTATCTAATTCACTAATTACACACATGTAATTAGTAAATGTTTGAGTCTGTGGTGTGTTGGCTCAGGTTCCTCAGGTGTTGGGAGAAAAACAGGAAACTCACCTTATCTCTGATGCTCTGTCTGACCTTTTCTCTCTCTGCCTCCATGCGAGCATGTTTAGCTTTCCTCTCCTCCTCTTGTTGCCGCAGTGCCTCCTGCCTCTCTTCCTCTTTTTTCTGGGCATCTGGATCTTTTTCTTCTTCTCCACCTAACATTTTCCCCATGTCTTTGGTGGCCCCTGTAGAGGGTAGCCAGGATATATGTTTTCAGTGGGGTTTAACAGTTTTATTTTTATTTAATTGTTTTGTTTTGGAATATGACAGATCACTTGAAGTGTTGATCCTGATATTATGATGATTGTTATTTACATGCTTGGCATATTATACAGTTGTCAGTATTAAAAAATACATCCTTAAATCAGAAAAAGTTGGAGTCAGTATGGAAAATGTATATATATATAATACACAGCATTGGGTATGTATTTAATTACAGTTTCAGACAGAATGAAGAGATAATTCATGTTTTGCCTGGCAAACTTCATTAATTTTATGTTTAATGTGTTATTTTATCCCATTCTTCCTGCAAACAGTCTTAATTAGAGCAGAAGCAGTCATGCTGTAGGGTTCAAGGGTAAGCCGGTGCCCACCTGCCAACTTTGGACATGAAGACTTGAACAACAATAGACAGGGCGCCAACCCGGGGCTTGGACCCGGGATATTCTTGCTGTTAGTCCACAGCACTATCCACTTTGCCACCTTGCCGCCCTGGTTTTCACATTATGATATATAATTATAGTACGTATTTATATAAAGGAGCATATTTTGCTCTAAAATTTGTCTTTTCTCATTAATGCTGCCATCACATAAGTGAAATTACCTTTGCCAAGGGCACTGACACGACCTCATAACATGGCAGACCCTGGCTTTTAAACCTGCTGCCCACAGTATACTGTATGTTTCTGTATGTTTCTGTATTCTGTATGTTTCTGTATGTTTCTGTATGTTTCTGTATGTATACAGTATACTGTATGTATACAGTATACTGTATGTATACTGTATTTGATTTGATTTGATTTGATCTATTGTGTGATGGTTCGTCCTAGCTGCCTCAGAGCCCAATGATCTTGATGCCACTTCTGCACATGATTAAGATGAGGCTTCCTTTTTCACCTGTTTTGAAGGGCATTTTTAAATGTAACTACCTGGGTGGCTATAATTAAATAATGTTGATCGGCAGTTCTATCCATAGTCTGAGGGCTCAAAGATCACAGGCACTCAGCTTAAGCCCACACTCCTGGACTTTTCCTGATTTGGGGCTGTATTTAGTAACTACTATGCTGAGAGCTGGAAAATGCAGGTGCTTTTATAAATACTTGAGTTGAATCCCTAGGGTTGTAACAGTTGACACGAGATTTGGATACCCAGTTATCTTATCCCGATCCCACAGAGTACATCTGTGCAACCAACCAAAATGGCACATGACATTATTAAGTGACTGCAGTACAACGTAGACAGAAATGTACGGAATACACGTTCAGTGTTAGAAAGGTAAAAAAAAAGTAACATTTTTTACAATTATTTTTTATTTTTTATTGCCGTTAAAAAGGTTCTTTCATTGTGTGATGCCGTGGTGTTCTCAGTGTGACCTGCTTGCTAAATGGATGTTTCTAAGCCAAAAAGAAACTGGGCTACTTCTACTTCCTCATAGCCATCTGTTTCACTTATCTAAGTCAGCATATGAGAGATATCCTTGTTAGAGCTAGCCTATCTCCTCTCATGTCACAAGATATTGATCAGAAGTGTGCTTTCTACACTAACTCATCTATTTATTAAAGCGCAGAACATTGAATTATATGCTGATTCTCAAAATTAGATGCTATTTGTCATCCCCATCTCTCCTGAGGTACATGCTTCTCTAGAGAGTGTGTTGATCCTGACCCCATTTCCCAAACCATTTCCCAAATCAATGTTTCTTGCTGAGGATGAATATATGGACATAGACCTTCACTATTACACACACAACTAGTTTTTCCTACAGTTTTTTTCCATTTGTAATTTATTAGCATTTAATGCAAATTAACTATTTTCTGAAATTTGTATTGCAAATGGCAAACTTTAAATTACTTTAAATAAAATCTAAACATGTTTTTACCAATATCACTCATTTACAGGGGTTAGATAATGAAACTGAAACACCTGTCATTTTAGTGTGGGAGGTTTCATGGCTAAATTGGACAA